>JUFY01000431.1:31556-63364 GCA_001855655.1 Leptopilina clavipes
AAAAAGAAACAAACAAAATGTAATAAAAAAATAAATGCACAGTCGTTAGTGCACTTTTGTCATATCTTAACAGGAAAATGAAAAAAAAAAGAAAAAAAAGAATGTTAAATGACATTGACTATTTTTTAAATGTTTTATTAATATTATTATCATCATCATCATCATCATCAATTGTTTCACACACGGGGAATATTCGCGTAAACTAAAATAAAATTTAGTTTGGCGAATTAATTTTTCGAATCTTTGTTTTTTTTCTCATGTTATTATAAATAAAAAGAAGTAAAAAAGTGTTTTTAAAACACTGAGTCAGTGGACGATATATCGGGGGTGGGGAAAAAATATTTAAAAAATCATTCGCCGATTGTTTTGTCGCGAATATAATTGAAATATTGTGTTATCACTTTAAAATATGAAGAAGAAAAAAAGTAAACACAAAGTTATTTGATAAATTTAAGTGAGAATGAATCAAGTCTATGAGGGCGTTTCACATTGTCAGTTTGCTGAAAGTTTATACTAATTCTTCAATGCCGAAAAATATAAACGACTTAATGTATTAATAAGGATTTATTATTGTTGCACCCTCCAAAAAATGTTATTTTTTAAATATAAAACTTGTAAAGAATATTTTACAAAATCTTAAAAACAAAACTTTCTATACACTAATATTGATATATTTATATATTAAAACTGCAACTTATCTTTTTTTTCTGTTCATTGTAAATATCTTCATTTTTGTTGTCATTTAATATTATTCTCATTTATGTCACTATAAGAACAATTTTTGTACTTTGCAACTAAGTTCATATTCGGTGACGTGTGCGTGTAAATCGTGCCTGTAGAAAAAAATTAAAAATGATTATTATATAAATATAAAATGTAAGATTCAAAACTTACGTTAAATCGTGTAAATCAACTAATTCAAAAATTTTTATCGCAAAACGCATGTTATCCAAATTATCCATTGGAAAAAGACCTTTGAAATTGTTTTTCAATTTTCTGAAAAATATAATTAACTAGCAATTTTTTTATCATATATAATATTAGCATTTAAAAAAAAAAATTACTAACGATTCCTCAAGTCGTTCGCATAAAGTTCTTTTTCCAAAATTCGCCGTTAATTCCAAAAATAACAATGTCACGAAATATTCCTGTATTGCTGATGAATTTGCTTTTAATTGTATGCAAGAGAGTACATTCCAGTTTATAGAATTTTTGTAAATGAGACGAGCAAAAAATTTTGTCTCCTCATAAATTCGATGATGATCCAGTTCACCTGGTAATGTTGACTCGTAAAGATTTTTAAACATTTCTTCAAAAATTCCACGATAAACTTCATTTGTCGATGCCAGCCACTGTAAATTAATTATTCATTTAAATTAAATATATTTTATTTCCTTGAATAATTGATAATAATAATAATTAATAAATAATTAATCATTAATTTTGTTAATATTAATAATTTAACTAAATGAATTATAAATACAAACAGCGGCGAAACAATCGTAATAATCTTTGTTTATGTCAATAAATCCATTGATGATTAATTGACATATTTCGTGACTTGGTTGTAAATTTTCTATTAAAGTGAAAAATTTTTCAGCCCATTCTTCGTAATTTTCACAAGTATATAAAGCACTTGTAATCGTTTCTTTGAGATAAAGAAAGTTTTCCATGGATTGTCTTATTCTTACTTTTGTTATTGTTAATCCTCTTTTATATGTTAAATTTCAATCCTACCTGTATCACTGATTTTGATCGAATTGTCAATATTGTTCAAGAAATCCAAGATGGCGGGTTTGTGTTAAAACTTAAAAGTCAGTTAAACAAATTGTCCACTGTAAAATATTTTGAAAGCAGAATTTTTCCATTACAATAAGGTATTTATTCTCATTTATAATTATAATAATTTATTACGATTATTGCATTCAATGTTAATAAAATAATTATCATATTTTTGTCAAATATTTCAGAAAATGACTAAATATGAATGATTTAAATTGTAATTGCAATTAAGGTTATGATCATAATGTCAATTTTTGGATTACTTTTAATGAAATTAATTTTTTTAATTAAATTACTTGTTATTAAGAAAACAATTGAAGGTTCATTAAAAATACATTATTTATTTTTAATCTCCAACTGTACAAACGGCAAGAATAAATATTTAGAGATAATTATTTTATAAAATATACATATATTTTATAGTCACGCGGTCTAAATTTAATATTTGTAAAATATTTATAACGGTAAAAAATTAAATGCAGGAATAATTATTAACAAAATTGAGTAGGTTTTTTAAAAAAAAAAAACGAAATTTACTTCGTTGTGAAAATTTTACTAAAAAAACTGAGACCAACGGAGGAGATTGCTAACAATAAAAAAAGCCATCCCCATCTATTTAAACTATTTTTTTCATTTGAAGAAATAATTGACATACTAACTTTTCTTGATAATTTGGTGGTGATTTTGTTTGTACCTTTTAAATTATCGATTCTTTTTAAAATATCAATCACCTGATCGATATTTTGTGCTTTTTGAATTAAAATTTCATCTTCAATATTTTTATCAAAATGCTTTATTAATTTGTCAATGATTTCTTTTTCACTTGGCGAATTATTTAAATATTTCGCTCCAATTGCATGTTTAAGAAAATAATTTCCCATTGATAAACGATATTTTCTCATGTATTTTCCCGTATTCATGTTGTTTTTAAATGAATCTTGTATATCAGAACTCCAATAAAATGAGAGAAATGCATTTTTCATCTCGTCATAGGTGCCATAGCCCCTTTCCTTCATCCAAATTGCCGCATATTTACGAAGTGAATTTACAAAGAAATTTTGCTTCTCTTCCTCGTTAAGGTTTTCTTCAGCTGCAAATTGTTCGAAATTTTCAATAAAAAGTGCTGGATGTACTGGATCACGCATTCCACAGAATTTTAAATTTTTTATTGGTTTAAATTTACTTTCCTTCTTCTGATGATGACATTCAAGTCTCTTGGGTAAATCATTATTGTTGTCATTGTTTTGCAATTTTTTATCATCGTTTTTTAATTTTTCAATTGTTTTCGAAAATTCACTATTTTTATGTTTTTCGTGTTGATCAGTTTTTAACAGTTGAATTTCTTCCCGCGATTCACTATTATTTTTTCCGTGTTTCTGAATATTAGATTGTTGACTTATATCGAGAAATTCACTAGCATTAATCTTCTCGTAATTCTCATGATGTTGATTATCATCAATATTTATTTGCGGAATAGTTTCCTGATGTTCGATTTTATCTTTTTCTTCTGACATTTTTTGTTTGAAAAATTTTTTCTCTGAAATAATTTAATAATTTTTAATTACAAAAAAATGAAAATTTGTAATTTCATATTTTTTAATTTCTAATTGTTAATAAATAAATAATTAAATGTATAAATGTCACGAATATATTATTCTAGTAGAAAACAATACGTACTTATGTTGCGAGACTGAAAAAATTACCTTTTGTTGTTGTTGTTTTCCTCTGACTAAATTATAAAATTCAAATTTTCGTCTTTGCGATTATTAACAATGATTTTAACAATTTATCAACTCACCGGTATAAACTCGAATATCGAATGAAATCGTTGTCCGGAAACATTTCAGCAGTTTTAAAAATAGAATTCTATTTTCAGTTCAACTGCCCTTATTTTCAGCATTTAAAAAATTTCAATTATTTCCTTAAAAATATCATTCAGTTCTGTCCCCCCCCTCAAAAGTAAATAATTATAAAACAGAAAAAATACATTTACAATAAAAATATATTGAAATAAAGTAAATTTATTTTAAGAAAAGTTACAAAAACTTTATTAAACTCCGTAAAAATTATAAATATTAAACAAAAATACATTTTTTTAAAAATATTTTTCAAAATATTCCATATTTTGAAATATTACCTTTTTTAAGTTAAAAACTTTTTAGAAAAAATAAAAAATCCACTTAGTGATAGTTAGGATTTAACGGATCGTACCTTTCGACTGCCTTGTCCCAAACTGTGTAAATCGTTGAAAAATTTTCATTCAAAAATCTTAAAATATGCTTTTTTTTGAAAAACTTTTGCTCATAGTAACGAACAATTAAATCGTTCACTGCAGTCGTTCTATTATCGGAAAAGTTGATTTCATCGATTTTTTCTTTACAAAGTAAACAAGCAATTTTCTCATTTTTGTTTGAAATTACATATCGATATTCTAAACCTTCAAATATTGAACAAGTAACAATTCCACAAGGTTTAAGTGAATCATCACGGAGATAATATAAAAGTTGACCGGCAATTAAATTTTCATGTGTTTTAAAAGTTGAACATGTGCTTACAATTAATTGACTTCCATTTTGTTTTGCAATTGTCACAGGACCCAATACTTCATAGTCATTGATTTCTTTAATGTCAGAAAAAATTGTAAAAATCCTATAAAGTTTCTCTGGCACATCATTTAAAATATTCATTGCATCATCATCGCAACTAACATTAAAATATCTCATCTCTGACATGGGATTATTATAACTCAATGTATGCATTGGCCATAATTTTGTTGTTGTACATCTATAGGAAATTTGCTTCTCTTTTTGAATGATATCATATTTATTACTTAAACAATCACTCCATGTTCCATTGCGACTTTTTCTTGATGACGAGATGCTAAAAAAATTTAATGGCAATTCCACTTTTGAATTATTCTGATTAATGTCATTAATTTCCAAGTCCGTTAGAATTTGAAAAATATCATCGATCGTTTTTGTATGAGTTCCATATAATTTTGTTCGAATATAAATATCAAAATGTTCAATGAGCCAATTAATTACAATTTCATCGTTGAGTGTATTGTCCAAAAATTTCGATTCATTTGCGTATTTGTAAAAATACAGAGATGGTGATAATTTTGCACTTTGTTCAATGTACTTTCCATGTTTTAGAAATAATAGAAAACGATTTTGGTCTTGTTTATTCCAGAAATAATTGAGAAATGAAATCCTCATATTTTCGAATGTTTCATTGTAACCGTGAATTTTTAACCATTCAGCCGCTTCATTTATAAGCGATTGTCCAAGGAAATATTGCTTCTCATAATCGTTTAATCCTTCCTGATTTGCGAAGTAATTAAAATTCTCGATAAAGCGCACAGGATGCGTGAAATCACTTCTTCCCGAGTATTGTAAATTTTCGAATGGATTAATATTTCTTCTCGAGCGATTAATTCGTAAATTTTTCGCAATTTCTTCAATTTCGTTTAATTTTTTCACAATCGAGTCTAATATTACTTTCGATTTTTCATTAAAACAGTCGAGGACGTTTAATTCTGTTTTATCACTGCTCCTCCTAAAATTAAACAAAAAAACGAAATTATATTAAAATTCGATTTATTTGTAAAACTGTTTTTTATCAACTTACTTTTGCTCGCGTTGAGAAGAATCAATCAATTTTTCATTGACAACATTGACTTGAGATTCATGTATTAAAGAATAAAACTCAGTTGGCAAAAATTGCAAAACTGATTTTTCGAGATCTGTAGTTTTATCATCAACATCCTTATCCACGTTTAACGTATTTTGAGATTGATCAATTTGCAAATTTCCATTTTTTAAAGCGATATTTTCATCGACATTCAAATCGAGGTCGTTTTCAATGTTATCATTATTTAAGAATTCAAGACAAGAATTGTGAGAATCAAATAGAGTCGGAAATTGTTCGTGAGATGATTTCAATAATTTATAATCAGGAAGACAGTCATTTTCATAGTAACACGAGGATGAACATTGATGATCCTAAAAAAAAAATTATTAAATTTTTCTATTACTTTGATAATTTTCGAAATTAAAAAAACACTTCAATATTTATTTTAATAGTAAATTAAAAAGTATAAAGTGAAATCACCTTAGTGTCAAGGAAATGAACTGAGATATTGTTTGATATACCCTTCGTGTGATTTTCGAACGTGAATGGAAGATATGTTAGTCTGTATGGATTTTTCTGCAAATAATTCGTAGCAGTGATGTCAGTGATATCAGAAAGTGTTATTGGAATGTTTACAATTGAAATTGCAGATGACCTTTTGTCAATTGTGATAAAATCTTTCCTCGTAACATCCTTACGACACACGGGACATTGAAACGCAATTTCTAAGCTATCGTAAGACTGAAAAATTTAAATTTAAAAATTAAAAACTTATGACATTTATTTAATTTTATAATGAAGTGTTCAAAATATACTCACGTTTAAACATTTATCACATAACATGACAAAATTCAAGCAATTTTTGTGAAATTTTAATTTAAGTATATATTTACATTTGCATCGTTTACAATAGTAGTTCTCTTTTATAAATGTAATTTCAAAAGCGTAAATATATTTATTCATTGCCTTTGTGCCTTTGATACTGCAATTTCCCATTAATAGATGATAATGATTTTCTTTTGAAATTTTTGACATAGAAACTCTATTCAATTTTGATTTAGATTTATGTAAACTTTTTAATAAAATTCTTTTCAGATCATTAGCCGTCATTGATTCATTTGCTGACATCAGTATAGTCACTGGTTCACAAATTGTTGTCGGCCTACAAAAAATTGCAAGTTTGTTTGATTCATTATCTTTTTCCACTGTTTCCTCCATTATTTATTTTTTTCTTTATAATTCTTTATTTCGGAAAGGTGTGTTTTTTTTCTCTCTCGAATCTGAAAATATATTTATATTTTCTTAGTAATTATGACTATAATTATTTTTTTAAAAATAATGACAATATGTTTTGAAAAGAAACGTGCGTGCAATTTTAAACTTTAAGGTTATGGAATCGAATTTCAAGTTTTAGTGATTTTTAATAACATAAACAGTAGTTTATACAAAAATGATGAAATTAACGAAACGTTAGATAAATTGGTAGGTAAAAATTATATTTATTATATAATTTCGGTTAACAAAAGAAACATATACAAACCTTTATAATGTCGATTGTTGTCACATGTTTGGACACTGCGATAAGAGAGAAAAATTTTATGGCCACTTTTTAAATATCATCTCGAACGTTAAGATGAGATAATTCGCGCAGATAGTTGAGATAAATTTCAGATAATTTTTTCCTAAAAAGGGAATTCCCGTTAAAAATGACGAATTTTAAGAAAAATATTTGTTTCCCTTTTTGTTTAGATTCATTTTCTACATTTTCATTTTAGTTGAATTTAATTGTTAGAGAGGAACACTTGTTTTTTTCAGATAGTGTTTTTATTTTTAATTTAAATATCATGCTTTGTAAATCAGGGTCGCCAATGTATGAAAAATATAAATTAACACGTGTTCCGGTTTTTAAATTATTTTTATTGTAATTGTCATACATTTTAAATTATAAAAGAATAAAACTGATATTTAAATAATTGAATTTTCTCGTTTTTAAGAAAATAAATTAATTAGAAAAATTGAATAGTAAAAATAGCAAAATATTTGCATAACTGAATTTTATTGTCGAATAACAATTTCTAAAAGATAGATTACAGTTACAGTGTTTGATAATAATAGCAATGATAATATACTTTCAATACATATCAAGAAAAAGATTTGATACTTAGACCTTGTAGAATACACAAATGTACTGCTTTCATCTTTTTTTTGTTTTTAATTTCAAAACGAAATTGACAGTAAATGCTTGATTTTCCATTAAAAAAAAAAATGTTTATACGATTTAATTTATCGGATGTAAATTCAATTATAATGAATATCTCGGGAATGACAAATATACAATCTTTTTTCTCTCTTCTCATTTTTTTGCAACGACTCTTATCTTAATTCTTTCATATTATTACATTGCACGACTTGATCTTTTATACACGCACATTTAATTAGCCTAAGCAGGTAAACTTTTTTTGATAAAAAATATTCTCTTAAAAACTAGAAATGGAATATTCACGCGACAGCGCGCGCTTCAGGTAGAAAACTCTCCCAATGTTGAATCAATTGATTTTGATGTTTCAACATACTCTCCAAATATTGTATTAATTGTTTCTTAAAATCATCGACTCTTATTAATTCAAATCGTTCCACTTCTTTTTTTATCATTTGTGAAATTTTGTCAAATTCCTCTTGACCTCGTTCAACTTTTGATTCCCATTCAACGACCTCGGTTGCCGCTTGACTTGTTTTATCATTTCGTCCCGCTTGCTCGAGGCGTGCTTTTTGCTCACGTTTTTTGTTTAACATCATTTGTGCGTGTTGCCAATTTTGAAAAACTTTCACACGTTCGTGAAACACTTCCTGAGGAAAAATTGAAAAAAATGGTTTAATTGATAAAAAAATTTAGGAACCTTAAAAATTGATAAAAATTATTATTAGTGTACCTTTATCGCTGTAATCAATGTAACATACTCTCGGAGCATTTCACCAAATTGATAGAGATCACTATTACTTTGTGCTTTTCTAACGACCTCGATTTTCTCTAAAGTCTCGGCCAATTGTGCCAAAGCTCTTCCAAGGGCAGCTTCTTGTTCACCATGTCCAAGAACTGCAACTGCTTTTGCCGTTGCACCAGTGCAATTTGCCAGCTCTCGCCTCTGATATGTCAAGGTTTCGACAGCGGAATGTAAAGCTCTTAATTGAGTGTCCAATGAATCAATTTGTGACGTTCTTTCCTCGAACCACTGCAATAAAAACATAATCTTTTAATCTCGAATTAAAATCACAATTTACTTGATCAAGCAAATAAAATGGAAGGCGTTTGCAATAAACTTTATATTTTTATGCCAGGAAAAATTCTACTGTAATATAAATTATTAATTAATATTTAATAATAAACATTTTCTCAGTTTTATTTATTTAAAAAAATAATAATTTACTTTCGTAGTAATTAAAAATACAATTTTACTGATTGATTTTCAATTTTTTTTTTTTTTTTTTGTCAAAAGATGAGAAGCTGAAACTAAAACTATTTTTGTGGTTTTCTAATTCAACATACCTTACCTTCCTAATATGTAAGCAACAGAAAATCAATCATATCCGATCTTAATTGATACGTGCAAAAGATCTTTTTTCGATAAATTTCAAAATTCTTTTACTCACCGTGTCAGTTTCGTCCATTTTGTAAGCGATCTTATTCACTGTTTCTCCAACCTTGTTGAATAGCCTCATCACTCCAGCTCCACTTAATGCAGAAGTATTTGTTGACTTTGGCAATTCCATATCTAAATTACATTGAAATTGTATTGTCGTAAATTAAATTAAATTTAATGGAAAAATTCTTTTTTTTTACTTAATTTTCTTTACCGGTCTTTAAAAAATCAATGAAATCGGGATCAACTCCAAGCATTGGATGGGCGGCTGTACGATTCAAATATCTCTCTAAAGCTGATCGGCGACGTTCGATAAATTCAGTTGAACTTGAATTCGTCTCCTGATTCTTGTCGCCTGACATTTTTATTTTTGTCATACCTAAGGAACAATATTTTTATTTTGGATAATTGAAATTCTATATTTAAATTTAATTTAAATTTAATTACATTCTCATTATGAGAAAATTTCTTTTTCTTTATTTTTATTATTAAAAAAAAAATTATAATTTACCAATGACACTTTTTTCCGGAGCGGGCGGAATGATTCTTCCATTTCTAAGATATTTAACCGTTAATTTGTCATGGAGTCCAAGGAAATCACTAAATCGTCTAACTACGGTGAAGTTTCGGCTTCGAAAAATAGGCATATTAGTTTTTGTTTCTACTCGATAGGCAACATATGCTCCCATTCCCTCGCCCACTTTTTGCGGTGATGTCACTGTGATCTTCAAAAATGTTTCCGACGATTCTGTTGGTGTCTGTAATTTTATTTAAAACAGAAATTAATCTTCTTATCTACTATTATATTTTTAAAACGTTATTTTAACAATTATTTATTATCAATTTACCACTTCTTGACTTTGAGACTGTAGAATTGTATTTGATTTTTTATCCTCATTATCATTAATTGGAATATCTTGAAGATCATCCATATCTTTTCCCGTTAGAGGACTTAATGGTCCTGGAGCAGGACTCGAAACCGTAGAAAAGGAATTTTCTTCGATTGTATCTTTCAGTGATAATTTTGGTAATTCTGATTGTACTGATGAAACTCCATTAAATGGAGATGATTTTTCCATAAATGAACGATCCTGAAAAAAGCAAAATTTAACATTAAATAGAAAATATTTTAATCACTTGATGTTTCTTGATGTTTCTTACTCATTAGAAAATTAATCTTAGGAATTTAATTAATTGAAAAATTTTCTTAGAAGAGAATAAAATATTCTCTTGAATGAAACAAGACACATTGGATAATAAGTGTGTGATTAATGAAGTTTTACCGCGATAAATTAGTTATTTTCAGAGATTTATTTTTTAATCTCTTGAAATTAAATACGCATGCGCTTTTTTGTTTTATCAATTATCAGAACAACACCCGGTCGAAAATTGAAAGCAAAACTAACAAGTCGAATTGATTATTCTTTTTAGTATTGACATTGACAATTAGAACATTAAGATTAAAAAAAACATTTTTGCAAAATAGTATGTTATTATAAACTTTAAAAAACAAGAGAAAAACATTTTGAATTGTTTGTTTTTTTCCATTTCAAGCAGGTCGTTATCAATATTACATTTCACGCTACATAAAAGTACGATTATATTCCTGAGAAAAATAATAGATTGTTGTCCAATTTTTACTAAAATTATAGAGAATTTATTGTATCGGTATTTTAAAAAATAAGTGACAAAGTGACAGGTACGAGAATTCAATGCCACGTCGCAATTTATCTTTGTCTTAAAACAATGTTAATGAAGATACAAAATTGAACTGAAATTATGACAATTAAGTAATAATGATAAAAGAAATTGATAATAATTCGTGAATATTTGGTAAATTAATAAGAAAAAAAAATAAATAGAAAAGGCGAGGAAACATTGCTGTCAAATGAAATTATTCGTATACTATGGATGCAATTATTCAAATTCTTTCTTAAGCATAATCATTAAATATTACCTGTATGGCGGATGCAAAAATGTCATCATTATCGTCATCTAAATCCTTTGTATCACTTTTAATATCATCAAATAACGGCGGAGGTTCTTTATTGACGTCCATCTTTTATTTCTTGTCAATGCGGATTTGAGGAACTGCCCCCTTAATGACATTCTTGAGTCATACCAACCTGTGTACAAAATAAACCGTAAAATCAGGTTAGCCAATAATAACAATAATTGTGGACAACCAATAAAATTTGTTCAAAGTTTAAATTCTAAGGCTGTGTTCACAATGTCAGCATTCAGTTAGCCAGCAGCATTATTGTGATTGTTATTTCGGTAAGAAAATTTGTTTTTAATAATTAATATTAAACTGCCAATTGTTTATTTCATTACTTTAGAAACTTGCATACTATTTTGGAAAAAATTAAAAATATAAATCTGAGGTATAACAGATTTTTTTTCTTGATTTCCCAAGATTTTATGAAATATAATTAATTAAAACACACAAAAATAGACAGTTTCTCCTTTTTTTATGTAAAATTAATTTAAAGGACTTTCGGGTTTTAAAAAGTTCTCTTTGTTAAAAAGAATTTGAATAATAACGCTAAATTAAAACTATTGCGCATGCTTTGCGCAAAGTTATCTGCGTATTTGAATATCGGTCACGTGACAAACATCAAATTGACAAACAATGCATTGTTTGATTTGTAATTTTGAGAAACTTTGATCAATAAAATTTTAAAGAATCATCTTCCATTTTATTCTAGTCATATTCCAATATTGAATTAAAGTTCAAAGGTTTTTTATTAAAAATTAAACATAACAGTGAATTATATAGTGAATCAACGCAGTTGTTTTTAAAAATTGAGTATAATTTTGAGGTTATAACTCATTTTAAAAGCATTTATCGAGTTAAATTACTATTTTATTTAATTTTCTCGTGTGTATTTTATTTACATTCAGTTTTAGTTGATTCATCAAGTGCCAAAATATCCAGTTATATTCAAAAGTGAAAGAAAATATCAAACAATATTTTTAACACATAAAGTTGAAATTTTAATTGTTATTCATATTTTTCAAGGCAAAAAATTGGAGAAATTATTTTAGAAACATGTCAAAAACAAATTGTCAACAAACGGAGTTTAAATTATCTCGTGAGTGCAAATATTTTTATTTTCCCAAAAACTTTTGAGGTTAAGAATTTTAATATTTTGTTTTGTTTCAAGCAGCAGATCATGAATTTATTGTGCCAACGAAAGGAATAAAAAATCCAAATGATATGATCGTTTGGCAAAAATCCGAAGCTTATTTCGTGTGTATAATTTTATTAATAAAATTAATATTTTATCAAATACTATTTCTTATTTTAATTTCATTCAATTTTATAGGAATATTTGGGTTTTATTCTTGCAATTAATGAATCGATTCAAGGAAAAAGTATCAATGCACAAACAGAAACTTCGCCAATAGTTGAAAAAATGATGAAAATGTTGAATAAATTCGATGACTTGATAACTCAAATTCCGCCAATTGATCAGCCTCAGCGTTTTGGAAATCAAGCGTTTCGCACTTGGCACAGTAAAGTACAAGAGGTAAAAAAAAATTTTTTTTAACGGGTAAATTAAATTTTTTATAATATTAATTTTAAAAATGTAATTTGCAGTCCTCCACTGATGATTTAAAAGAAGTATTACCCGAAGAAATCCACAAAGCAATTCCTGAAATAGTTGAATATTTACTCGAAGGTTTTGGAAATCCTACACGTATTGATTATGGAACTGGTCATGAAATGACATTTATTATGTTTCTGTGCTGTATGTTTAAAATCGGAGCTTTCAAAGAGCAAGATAAAGTAACAGTTGCACTCAAAATATTTAATAGGTATTTATTTTAAAAATTAAATTATAAAATTATTTCTTTTACATTACTATCATTTTTTTTCTACCAACAGGTATTTAGAAATTGTTCGAAGGCTGCAATTAATTTACAAAATGGAACCGGCTGGAAGTCATGGTGTTTGGAGTCTTGATGATTTTCAATTTGTTCCATTTATTTGGGGTAGTGCTCAATTAAATGGTCATCCGCGCATTGAACCGCAACATTTTGTTGATCATGGAGTCGTGGAAAATTACGGGAAACAATACATGTTTCTTGGATGCATTGATTATATTTGTAAAGTGAAAACTGGACCATTCGCTGAACATTCTAATCAACTTTGGAACGTCAGCGCAGTCTCGTCTTGGTCAAAAGTTAATAGTGGCCTTATAAGAATGTATAAAGCCGAGGTAATATTTTTTAAACATTCATTTATTGTAAATTTATTATTAACACGATAATTAGCGTTTATTTTTATTTAACCTATTATTCAATTAATATTGTAAAAAAAAATTTGTTTATTAATTTTCAGGTTTTGGCCAAATTTCCAGTTATTCAGCATGTTTTATTCGGTTCTTTGTTCTCCATAAAACAAGCACCGGAAGGCGCAAATTGTAATGCATCCCTTGGTCCATCCGTGGGATTGCATCGTACATAAATCTTCCTTTAGAGTAATCTTTCAAGTTTCAAATCGTAGTTTGTCAAAAATAATTGCATTGGTGCTGCTGACAATTAAGTATTGTAACAAAAAAAAAGAGGGAAATACCAATTTTTAGTTGTACATTTTATATAATTATTGGTATTCATTGTTACTAATTCGTTAATTGAAAATACTCATTTTTTTTATCGTTCATTAAAAAAATAGAATCTTAAAATGAAAATTCATTTAAAAGAAAATTTAATTATAATGAGTATTAAGAGATTTACATGTAATTATTATAAATAGTTTGATTACAGTTAATAAAAAATATTTTTTAAACATACAAATTATAGTTAGACTTAAAGAATGGAAGAAAATTAAAATAAGTTTGAATGTGTGTAATAGATGCAGTGTAATTTTCTCCGCTTGAATTCTAATATTTGAAATGTTTTTTGTGAATAAAAAAATACTGAAAATATATTTAATTACAAAAAAAAAATTATTGTTATAACTTTTTGTACAAAGTACATATTTTTATTTGATTTTTTAAAAAAGTTATTATTTTTAATATAAATTATTAATATATATTAAATAAAATTTATTGCGTAATGTATTTATTAATTAATTAAAACTTTAATTAATATTTTTTGAATTTAAAGTGTTAGTTCCAGGTTGTCCGCAAAAGAAAGTAGATGGCGCCACAAGTTTTCGACCACCGATAACGTAACAATCGATTATCGAACAATTATCGAAAGAGTCTCGATGGCCGCCGTTTTTTTTGCCGTGTTTCGGCTGGTTGCTTTCGTTGCTTTTGATTGATGTTAATTGATGTACATATTAGATAGATACGTTAAAAAGTGTGTCCGTCGGTTTATCGTATGAATCGTCGTCGACGGCCAAGTGCTCGATAAAATGCCTAACAGGCAAAAAAAAGACAAGGTGCGTGCCATATGATAGTGAGGGGAAGAAAAAAAAATCTCTTGTGTCTACTTTACTCTGTCCGTTAACACTACATATACTCTTGTATCAAAAATGCTTGCGGTGTTTTTTTTTCTCTCTCTCTAAGTGAAATGGTATAGATGACGGCCAACAGGGAAATAGGGAATTAATTCCCCTAATCGCCTGATCGCCGATGTCCAGCCATAAACAAAGTCCAGAAATTAAGCTTTGTAACATAAACGTGTTTCGTGATCAACCGTGACCTCGCGAATTCAACCAAAGCGACCACACGAATCACCCGTTACTCTTAAACGTAACCCCTTTCTTGAAGCGCGTGAATAAATTATAATGGTACTCTATTCTACCCTATTTTCTTGCATCTCACAAATTTTTTTTTCATTTCTCGCACTCTGCCGTCTTAATCGTCAATTTGCGACTGTCAACAATTGTGATAATATATATTTGGTGTACGTTTTGTTCCAGGAACCGGCCAAGAGCAGTAAGGACAAGGGAAAGAATGGCAAGGACAGTGAACCGGGTGATGAGGTGAGGTTATAATTCCAAATTGTCAGTTGGAAGTACCTGACACTAATTAAAACAGCAACAAATTCAAATTTCCAATTTGATTATACATATAAAGTACATGACGATCTATACGAAATTCATTAATATCAACGTTCAGGTTTACTTTTTGATTTAATTTTACTTAATATTTACTTAATACTCTCATTAAGCAACAAGTAATCAAAATTAAATTGCAAGTCTAATTTTTATTACAAGATTCTCGTATATTGGCAAACAATTTTTCCAATTTGATGAATTTATTAATCTTAAAAGTTTCCTAACCTCAAAAAATTTACAAATCTCGCAATTCCCATATACCAAACTTATTTAGAAATTTTCAAACAATTTGAGACATTCGAGAATTTACAAATTTACAAATCTAATTATAAAATTTGAAATTTAATAATTAAGTGAAATATTCTAATTGAGTTTCGGAATTTTTGTTTCGAGGAAACAATTTTTTTCAATGCAATCAAAATTGAATATAAATTTTTTAAATTCATAAAAAAAAACAATTAATTTTGAAAACATTAAATCTAAACAATTGATTTTTCAATTTTTAATTGTATATACTTTGTTGAGAAAGAGAGAGGGAGAGAGATGTAGCTTGCGTTTTCCTTTGTCTTTTGTTATGTATCGCGACAATACATAAAGCGTTTGCACTGATGAAAACAAAAGACTCCCAGAAGGAATACTTTAACACAAGAGCAAATTGTACCTGCTGCATAAGAAATAATGTTTGTCGTGCTTTTATACTTGCGCCTTTATATTTCACACTAAAATACATTTTTCAACCATTAAGTATGAACACGTGGAGAGTTGTTATGATGATAAAGATAAAGAGATTCAGACTTTTCAAAGTGCAAATGTTCATTCGTAACAAAAACTTAATGGACAAACTAATGTCAATGAAGTTTTGAAAAAAAATATCTCCATTTATTTCATAATCGTTTTTAACTTTTCAGTTATTTTATACTATATACTTGTTGATTTTTTTTCAAACTTCCTGCCATTGAGAATAAATAATTTTTGCTAAAAATAATTTACCGAGACATTAATTTTCATAAATTTTTTACAATTCGAGTTAAAGTAAAATTTAGGAAAAGATAATTACTGTTTTAATTTCTTTACATACAATTTTTATTTTTAAATTAAAATTTGCATTGCATTTGTCGCATTAGTTAATTTTTTAATTAATAGTTCAAATATATTTATTTGAACTATTAAAATTTGTAAAAAAAGTTTTTCCCATATTGCATATATAATAAATAAAATTCGAGATTTCTTTTATTTACATTCGTTTAAGGCTATTGATCACAACATTTTGGAACCAAGCCAAACTTGAGGATTGGCCACGTGCGTGACAATTGTAAATAGTCGCGAGTAATTCCTGATATTATTTTTAATGTCCTTTAAGAAAAGTAGAAAAAAAGTGAAAAAAAACCACTCATCTCGAAGGAAATGGCAAATTGATAGCTATCAGGATTGCTCAAGTAAAAAAAAAGTTACTTCTTCTAATCGTCAGCCAAAAGTTATGTAATTTTATAAACTATGTTAAATCATATACATTCTCTCTCTCTCTCTCTCTCTCTCTCTCTGATAACCTTGCGATTTGTACTTCATGTGACAGTCCACTGTCAAAGGAGTACCTTTTTGTTTTTACAAACGTTCATAAAAATTTTCTCTGAATATATTTTTTTCATTTATTTTCAGTTTCAAATTTAAAAATAAAAAAAAGACTCTGTCACCTACTTTTAAAAAATATTTTTTCAAAACCAAGAAATCTCAAAAGTGCCAAAAATACGAAATTCTCTCAATATTTATAAATAACATATAGAAAATCAATACTAACTAAAAATAATTTTTTCAAATAAGAAAAATATTACTTATAGAAGAATCTTGTAATAAAATTTCATTCTTCAAGAATTTTGATTCAAAGTATTCGTGAGATTTTAAAATATGTACATACAAACAACAGAGGAAAAAAACTTACTAATCACTCAATTAATTTTCTCGAAAATTGGGAATTTTTTTTACATATTTTTTTTGTATTTTGCTGAGAAACCTGTTAGTTACTTTGTTAAATTCTTGGATAAACCGCAAGGAACCATGTCAATAGAGATAATAATATTAAGAGCGTCAGAAAATGCGCATCTTCCTTTTATATTATATTCTTTTATGACCTACTGTCATGAACGGTTACATAACTGTTGGGATTATTACTGATCACGTAGAAACACTGATACAAAAAGGATGTAATTGTCAAGTGGTCAGAGTATATTTCACTCTAGGTGACAAAATGATTGATTCCTTTTGCATTACATTAATCCTGGTTTCTTCATATCTACTCTTTTTTTAATACGGAAAAAGATGTTTACAAAAACAGACATATTTGATTATTATTATTAATCAGAGAAACAAATTACAATTTGCTATAAATAAATCCGTTCAAATGAAATCAGTAGTCCAGAAAGCAGTAATTTGAAGAAGAAAAAATAAATGACAAAATCCGAAATTATATTCAATTTTGTCAATTTATTAATTGTCAAAATTGAATTAAAAAAATTAAAAAATTAATTACAAAATTCGAAATTGTCTTCAATTTTGACAATTTATTAATTTTTCACCTTATTTATATTGAATGGGACAAGAAAAATTGAAGATAGGCAATTTTTTTCTTTCTAATTTTCTATGGAATCAATTTGTTCGAATTGACAAAAATTTTCTCACAGGTCTCGAAGGAGGGAATTTTTTTGAAATGTAAAAAAAAAAAATTTTAATTACTGCGAAGTAGCAATATATCCCTGAGCTGATTTGTTTATAACGTCGTAATTAATATGTGGGTGGATGAGGAGACAGGGAGGAGGAAAACGAGGGTAGGAGGAATTGTTGGAGTTCGACAAGGAAGGTGGGGAAGGGGGCAATGTGAGAACAGGTTGAAGAAACCTAACTCTCCTCGAGGAACGCAGTCTCAGTTTTCGTGGGTGCCACGCACATCACTATTTTATATTATTTATAAATATATTTTCTTCCTTTTCATTTTAATTTTGGAAAACAATTTTTTTTCCAAAATTCAAAATCAAACAGAAAAAAAATTACTTCCGTTTTTTTTTTATTTAAAAATTACTTCACTGTGAGTTTTATTTCAAGAAAAAAATTAAATTATTTATTTTTTTTACTAAATAAAAAAAAAATGCGTGTTGTGCGTGCGTGATTTTGTAATTTATGCCAATTAATCGGCTTTTATGTAATCGACAATAACCTTCTGAACCTTATAAAACACGTGGAGCTTGTGATTAAAATTTATAAATAAACGAACGTGCTTTGAAGACTGGAAGTTGCGATCAAAAAAAATATATTTCCTTTGAAAATCAATTTTTTGTGTTTAACGGGGAAAAAAAATTACGTGAAAGAAAAAGAATTTTTTTTCCTCAACTTTATAAACGTAGAATATTATTTATTTGACTTTTGAGTGAAAAAGATATAATTAAGGGACATTTAAAAATAAATTGAAGTACAAATTGGAAAAAAAAGAGGATTGAAGTTAAAAATAGTTTGTGATAAGACTTGTAAGTGGACATTTCATTGACTGATAAGAAAATATATACTTTGTCGATTGTATATATCGGATAGTAGAAGAAAAAAATAATATTAAAAAAAAATTCTTCCACTTTTGTTCAATTGAATTTTCCAGTTAGTAGTAATCTTATCGAACTTTTGTCCATTTGATTTTATTTATAAATTTCTCTCGTGTAAAATTAAAATATTGTTTAGTAGGTCAGCATGCACTTTATTGATACAAGATTTATCGAATAACGTTTTATTTATATTGATTAAAACTTGCTTCAAGATTTATTTCTCAGGAAAACTTTTTCAAATGTAGATTCGAAATTATAAAATTACCCAAAAAAATTATTCACCTCGTGATAATTATTGCAATAATTTTTTTTTGTTTTTATTAGCGCCTCTCTTAACAACAATTAAGACACCTCACAACTTGAAGATGTAGAAAAAAATTCTAAATATAACGTTAATGAAAATTTGTTTTGTACTTTGTTAAAATTTATTTCTTTATTTTTTATTTAATTTAAATAATTAATAATAAGAATAGATAAAGTATCGAGAGAATTGTTTAGGCAGTTTGAATTAAATTTATAAAAAAGTGAGAAAGAAAAATTTTGTAATGACAAGTCTTCGGGGTAAAAATTTTCTTTTACAATTATATTTTTGGCCGCAATTTCCGTCTTCTTCCCGTGAGTCTCTCATCTAAATTAAGAGATCAAACAAGTATGTCGTATAGTTTATACTCGCCAAAAATCATGTCGCAAGTGTAAACTATGTGATTTTGATTCGACGATCACGAGTCGAATCGAGGTGTTCATTTTATTTTTATTATTTACTTTTAATGACGCGCCGATCGTAACGACCTTGTCGGACAACCTGAGATGAAAGTGTATTTAACTCAAAAAGCAATTACTGGATATCGATTTCCTCAAGTTGACCGATAGATCTCAAAATGGAAAGAGAAAAAAAATTCTCTACTCATTAAACGTGATTATTTCCGGACGTTGTAAAATTGAAATGTACAAGAAGAAGGTATTTTCTTTTTCCAGGAGAGTTTTTGATTTAATGAAAATTTTTAAATCACCGAATGGAAGTGACCAATGGATATTTTACTTTGTCGAAAAGAAATTTTCTTACATTTATAATTCATCACAAAAAAGGGAAACGAAGCAATGCTAATCAAAGCGGAAGTATTCGATGATAGTGACAATAATAACGAGTTTAACATTAGGAGAATAAGAAAAAAAAGTAAACGTGAAAGTTATTACGTCGAGTGTTTATTTCCGAGTGTGTTGTATTTTATCAGTCAGGTGTCATTGTCATTGTGTACGAGAGAAAATAATAGAATATGCAGATGAGAATGAAATTCTCATCCACCCTTATAAAGGAAGCTGTGAGTTTTCAGTAAAATAAAGAAAAGAAAAATCAACGGATAGAGAGAAATAAAAGGAGACGTGAAATCGCCTCCTTTTTTTGGCAACTGGAATGCAGAATAAGATGCAAAACTTTGCAAACGTGTTCAAGAAGAAGGCAGGTGACGCATTTATACGAATTCAAAATTTTTACGTGGGATGAAAATCAATTCCATTGTTTTCAAATTCTCGAGCAAGGATTTTTTTCCAAAAAAAAGAAAGCGTGAAACAATTTTTGTTCGTTTATATTTTACCAAAAAAAAAAGCAGGAAAATCGAAATTATTTTCAAAAAATTGAATATTTAATAAATTTTTGTTTCACAAGGGAAAATATTTACAATCGCTATGAAAAACAGAAAATTGGAAAAGATCTCACTAGCTAATCTGTTTACTCCATAAGATATGTTCTACTAATGTAGAAAGACGCGAGATAAAATTTATTATGCAGATTTACGATGTGCATAGTTTGCAAAATACTTAACGAGACAAATAACAAACAAGTGTTTAATGGAATTTAAATTCTTGGCTTTATTATTATTATTTTAATCAAATGTTTCCCTAAACTTGACATATTTATTTCACCCATACTCTGAATTTGATCCAAAATTACATATTATTTGCTCGTAGTTTAATAATTTAAAAAAAGAAAAATATTTTTTTTAAATAAATTGATTGAAAATATTTTTACTTTATTTTTGATTCGGTGACTCATAATTTTCTTTCTTTGTAGGCGAACAAAGCATCGAGTGGACCACCATCAGTTACTGCTCCTCCACCTCCAACATTAATAAATAAAATCAAGTATCAACCTGGAGTGCCAGTTATAAAAAAGGATAAACGACAAAGCAGTTCGAGATTCAATATATCAAAGAATCGCGAACTACAGAAACTACCGCTTTTAACAGGTGAATTATTTAAACAATTTTTCTCCATTAAAGTCAAAGAGAAGAAATTTTTTAATCAACTAATTCAAATTATTCATTTCACTGAAGACTAAATTAAAATTAATTAACATTTTCAATTAAATTAAAATACCTAGAACAAATTTATTTACGATATAGATTTCTGATTTTTAAGATTTGATTCTTTTTATATTCGATTGTTATTAAATTTTAAAAAAAATTTATTATTTTTTTTTTAAATCGCCAAATAGTTTGAATACTTTTGAGAAGTAAAATTCCACGCATTAAGTATTAACAATAACTTTAACGACACGTACAATAAATCCCTCACCTTTTTAGGATAGTGGATCAAGGATTTAGAAACGCATCTAGTTAATCCAGATTCCTTATTAACTCGCTTCAGGCTTGATGAAGTTAAAAGTTTCTATTAATCAGTCAAATAAATTAATGTTAAAATTGAATTGAAGTTCCTTTTTTCTTAGAGAAAGCAAAAAAAAATTCATTTACCGCCAAAAGCGAATTTTGATCATTAATTTTCCTAGTTCGAGATTTTTGGTTTTTCTGAAAAATAATTTTCTCCGTTAATCTCTCATTCTATTTATGATAAGCTTATTTTTTATTTTCTTTTAAATGTAACTATTATGAGTTCGTACATTTTTTCTACATTCACGATCTCAAAATATCGTTTGTTTAAAATTCTTTCAAGAGAATTTTATCTCTCAACTATTTTTCACCTCGAGACATTTCGATATTTCTGCTTTTTTAATTTAAAAAAGTGTTAAACTATTATTATTATTATTTATCACTATTATTATTATTAGTATATTATTATTATTATTTCTCATCTTGTTAATCCGCACTCTTCTTTTTTTTCAGAATTCATGAATATCGACAATTTTGAATACTGAAATGACTCCAAAAAGCAATATCGTGTAAGGCATCAAACATTGAAAATGAAAAATAGAAAATGCAGGGGGAAAATTTGCAGATCAATTGAATATTCTAAATCGGTGTATGTTAACGCATCGTTCTAAAATTTCTCTTGAATTTAGTATTATTGCTATTCTTGTCTCGTCTTCTCAGATAAAGTAAGACTTTGTGAGAGAGAAAAAAAACCAACTTCGATACGGTTGGCTCGTTGCTATTTATACAATTTCATCGGCATTTCGATTTGAAATACCGGAATGTATTTTACGCTTTTCATCGTTTCACAACGAACAGGCCGGTCGGTCTTCGCACTTTTTTCTTCTTTCCCCTTTTTTCCCCTCACCCGCAAGTTGTTTATATAGGTAAATCGATTGAAAACAAGTAATGCCTGTTGAATCGTTTGTCGAAGACGCACTTTTGGCAAACTGCCACTTTAAATCAATTATCTCTATTTGGCTCGTGTGTTTTCTTTTTTTGTTTATTTGTTTGTTTTCTCTTGGAAAATGTCATCTGTTCAATGGCTTGTCTCTTGACTTCTCCTGGCCTTTCTCAATACTCGACCCGTCAATTGGCTTTAGCGAAACATATTCTCTATTTTACGTCAAGAAATATCGATTGCTCCACGAGGTCGCGCAAGCGCCATCAAAAATATAATCCCTCGCCTCTCCTTTTCTCCGATGAAACTCTAAACAATCCAAACAGTCATCCCGTGAACCGCGAACATTGCCCTCTTCGAACTCGCAACTGCCACTGGGCTTTTTAAGCTCAGCTTTTTCTTTTATAGAAAAGCAAAGCTCTTTACCAAAGTACTTTAATCTCAAAGATAATGTGTTTTTAAAGATTTTTTATTTTGCCAGAAGGTGCATTTTAAAGGGCGAGAAAGGAGGAGATTCTTCAAATGATAAGACTTTTTCACCATCAGTTAAAAAATTTTCATCTCTCGATATTTTGTCCACAATTCTAAAGAAATTGCCATGGAATTTTATTTCCATGCCAGGGATATTATTTCCATTGTTCTAATTTGGAAATTTGATGAAAGAAATTGTTGATTCTTGAAATATTGTGGATGAATGCGAAGCAACAGATTGCCGCGCAAAAGTATATAATATATGAGAAGGGAGATTCCAACTGGTCGAGAGTTCTGTGGATCAGTTCAAGGATAGAAAGAAGTGCTGCGTTTTGTTGATTTTCAGCCAGAATTTCTGGCACGATTCTCTTTCTCTCACTCCATGAGGAGAGAGGACACGCCAAAAAATTTAATGCCAAAAAAATAGATTTTTCATATAAATACAAATATATATTATATATATATATATATTTATGATTCGATATTGAATCAATTGATATTTATTAGAGAAAATTTACTTTACCTGAAAGTAATAATAAGACTAAGAGAATAAATAAAGGATTATATAAATAAATAAATAAAAATGGTTCATGTGAACGATACAACTCCGACTTTGAGCACTGGTTTGCCAAAAAGTCCTAGTTTTCATCAGGATTTGGCATTTGCTGCCTATTCTGCTCAGGAATTTAATAAATTTTATCCTGCCGTTAATACTTTGTATTATCAACAACCCCTACAGCCGTTGTTAATCGGTAATTGTCGATTTTTGAATTTGTTTTCAATTTTTTTTCCTTTAAATAACACTCGATAAAATAAGGGCTAATTTTAATTAACAATTTTCAATGTTTGATGCTTTCGTATTGTTTTTTGGACTCATCCGCCTTTTGAGAATTGATTAAAATTTATATTGAAGATTCTTTAATTAATTAATTTTTCTAATTTTTTGCTGAAATAATTCATAATTTAATCATTTTTGTATCATCAGTTCGATAATAACTGGAATAATTCGATTAATTTCAGTTTCAAATTGATTCAATTTTGAGGTTTTACTGCATCTAAATAGTTTGAACTTTGAGAGTTTATATTTAAATTTAGTTGACCTGAATTTGATGAGCAAATTCAAAATAATAAATTCATCGCGAATTGTCGAGACAATATTCGTGAATATTATAATAAAAGAAAAAAAAGGAACAATAGTTCATTTTCAATTAAAACGAATTGAAAAGAAGGGATACTTAATATGGGAAAAATGTTCTTAATTGAATTGAATAAAAAGAATTTCATTAGAAATTTTAAATCTAATTTTCATTATGTACGGTAAACTAATTTTAAATGGTTTAAATAAATTCTATTTTAGTTTCTTCTAATTTCAAAAGAGTAAATTTGTTTTTTCAATTTTCACCACTGAAAGATTTTTTATTTTTAACAGTAAATTCGAACAGATATTTGCTTGAAACTAAAATTGAGAGTGAAAAATGTTCTCTGAACATGATATCAATCTGGAATTGTCACGAAACAAAAAATTGTATCAGGCATTGAATTACGTTTATTTTTCTCTTATTCGTTTTTACATTATATTGCGAATCTATATTGAAATTGTATTTGTTTTAATTTAAAATCTTATATTATTGTTTAATTTGGAATTAATTTTTTTCTTCTTTTGCAGAAGCGCAACAGGGTAACGAAAGTGAACAGCTCTTTATTCAAAAGCTTCGACAGTGTTGTGTTCTTTTTGACTTTGAATCTGATCCCCTGTCAGACTTGAAATGGAAGGAAATAAAACGAGGGGCACTTCACGAGATGGTGGAATACGTCACCGAAAACAAAAATGTCATTACCGAACCGATATACCCGGAGGCAGTGAACATGGTGAGATAAATATCCTAAAAAGAAAATCCTTGCATTGTATTTTTTCTTATAAAATTGATTTTACTTCTTTTATTTATTTATTTTACTGGAAATTAAATTTTCTTTTTTTATTTACTAGACTAATATGAAATTTTCATTGATTGCAGTTTGCCGTGAATCTTTTTCGTACATTGCCACCGTCATCGAATCCAAATGGAGCGGAATTCGATCCCGAGGAGGATGAGCCAACATTGGAAGCGGCATGGCCACATTTACAATTGGTTTACGAATTTTTCTTACATTTTCTCGAGTCACCTGATTTTCAGGCAACAATTGCAAAACGTTGCATTGATCACAAATTCATTCTACAACTTCTGGAGCTTTTTGATTCCGAGGATCCGCGCGAGAGAGATTTTCTGAAAACAACATTACACAGGATTTATGGAAAATTTCTTGGCCTCCGGGCGCACATTCGAAAGCAAATAAACAATGTTTTCTATAGATTTATATATGAAACGGAGCATCACAATGGAATTGCGGAGCTACTTGAAATTCTTGGAAGGTAATGTGTTACATTCAAATACCTATTTATTATTTTTCATTAAACTGAGATTTTTGAGAAATGTAAATTTTATTCGTGTATTTTTCTTAAAATCGCCAGTATTATTGTTATTTAATATTATTTTCTAATTAAATGAAAGTATTTCAAATTTTCTTTTTTTCTTGCAGTATTATCAATGGCTTTGCGTTACCTCTGAAGGAGGAACATAAAGTTTTTTTGCTCAAGGTCCTATTGCCATTGCACAAAGCGAAATCATTGTCAGTTTATCATCCGCAATTAGCTTATTGTGTTGTACAATTTTTGGAAAAGGACCCATCACTAACCGAACCAGTTATAAGAAATCTCTTAAAGTTTTGGCCAAAGACACACTCCCCAAAGGAGGTGATGTTCCTTAATGAACTCGAAGAGATTTTAGACGTAATAGAACCGGCCGAATTTCAAAAAGTCATGGATCCACTTTTTAGGCAATTATCCAAATGCGTTTCGTCGCCACATTTTCAGGTAAATTTTATCTTATTATTTTTTTTCCATCTCGTTAAAAAATTAAAATTTATATTTAAAAGGATTTAAATTAAATTATTTTTGTTATAAATTATGTTACAAGTAAAATAAATTGTTTGAAGGTAAATGTTTATTCATTTATAATAAAATTGTTAATGAAATGCATTTTATTTTAGTTTTCTACAGAAAATATTGTCTGCTTTCAGGTGGCCGAGAGAGCTCTCTATTATTGGAATAATGAATATATAATGTCTTTGATTTCGGACAATTATTCTGTTATTTTGCCGATCATGTATCCAGCATTGTACAGAAATTCACGGAATCATTGGAACAAAACAATACACGGACTAATTTATAATGCTTTGAAACTTTTTATGGAAATGAATCAAAAAGTATTTGATGAATGCTCACAACAATACTGCCTGGTATAAAATTTATTTTTATCATCAAACCTATTAATTCAGAGAAAATTTTAATAAAATTAAAAAAAAAATTATTTAAAAATTTGTAATAAAAGTAAAAAAGTTAAATATTAATTAGAGTAATATTTAAATTAAAAAAATGTTTTCTTCTCTTGAAAAGGATCGTCAAAAGGAGATGAAACTTTTTAAAGAGAGGGACGAAGCGTGGTCGAAAGTCGAGTCTCTAGCAATGAGGCATCCCAACTATAATTCGGTAAACAAAGGGATACAAAATAAAACTCATTCCGCAACTCAACAAGACAGTACACCACCCGATGAGGATGGTGAAAACGATCAAACACCATTGACGTTAGAAAAAATCGAAGCTAAAGCCAACGAGGTACAATATTTTTTCTTTTACGAAAATTAATACTCTATTAAAAACAAGAATAATTAATAATAGCAACACTAGTCATTTTTTTCTTGTTATTATTTTTAAAAAAGTATAAAAATTTCTTTAATAAATAATTAAACTTCAGGCAAAGAAGATGACAAATACAAATAAATCGAAACCGCTGCTACGAAGAAAAAGCGAATTACCGCAGGATTCTTATACGATGAGAGCGCTTTCTGATCATAAACGTGCTGATGAATATCTCGTGACACCTCCAGATCCGAACAACTGCTAGTCCCTACCTCATGACCTTCCGATTCGTCCACTCTTTTGCTGTCCCACTATCGGAAGTTGAAGTTCTTTCAAGAAACGAAAAATGAAACCAGCAGCTAAGGAAAAGAAAACCTTTGGATGAAAGTAAGCATTGATACATCTTGTACGCGAAAAAAACAAAACAAATCGTCTTCCGACTTATATAACCAGCAAGAAGAGAATCCAGAATCAGAGGCAAAAAAATACTAATTGCAGGAATAATGTGTCAGCAATTAAAATCATATCTTCTCTATTTTTTTCTCTTACTTTTATTTGGACAGTCGAGCAAACCATTCAGTTTTGCGATTATCCATACCACGGCATTCCAAGAAAAAAAAAAAAAAACCTAATGGCAGTGACAAAAAACCCGGAAAAATAATTTAAAAAAATTCTGGGAATTGTTTTCGAAACATTCGATACTTTTCTCTTTTTTCTCTCCAGCTTTTTTTCTGGACGTAGTTTTTTTTAAAGAAAACAAAAAAAACATCTGGCGGTTTTCATTTTACATTAAGTGAGAAAAAAATAGATTTTAAACGTGGAAACGAACTAGAAAATAATATTTAAAGAAAGAATATACATTGCCAACTCTCGGCGTGCTTCAGTCGCTTGCAATGTGTCTTAGAATAGTTGACTCACATTTTTAGATGACAATTTGCAATTTACGGGGGAAAAAAAAATAGTTAAAATCTCTCTCTCTCTCTCTTATTTGTACCTCCATTTTGATGTAGTCAGTTTTATTCTCGTTATTAGAGAATTACAATTATTGTGAATATGAATTTTCTCGTTAAAAAAACAAAACAAAATCTAAGTGGTAAAGCGTTGTTGATTCATTGATTAACTTTTACTGGTAGAAAAAATCTTCTTGGTAAAAAAAAGAGAATCTTCGCTCTGCTGGCAGGCAATAATTACCGATAATGAAAAAAAAACTTGTTGAGAATAAAAATTACTCTTTGTAGAAATAAATTATTGCGATTTAAAAATGACAGATAAACGGAGGTAAAAAGAGTTTTACAAAGTTCACTAGCCATTTCTAGCAAATTGTCAAATTTCAAATTCGGTACATGTTCAAAGATCCCTAAAATATTTGGTATTTTTTTTAAATTTCAATTACTAGAGAAAAATTCTATTTTCAATTTTTCAATTTAGTTCTATAATTTATTATTTTCAGTATTTTTTAAATAATTAAGAAAACAATTTTTTGACGGGAATTTGAGATTTTTGACCAATTCGCTAGGATTTTAAAAAGAAATTTAAAAAAGGGGAATAGACTTTTCCACTAGGAGTTGATTATTGGTAGATTAACTATTAATATTATTAAATGTTAATATGAATAGACACAACAAAAGCTAGAATATTTTAGAAGTTTAATCTGACTGGAGTCGCGTCATTATAAACTGTTGTGGTGTAAATGGATCTACGTTCTTTAAATGCGTCACATTTTATATCGAGTTTAAAAAAAGAAGAAGAAAAAACAAAGAAACAAAACTATAAGAGAAAACCACAAGACTTATTAAAATTGCTAAAATAAAAACATTAAATAAGTTGTCGTGTGTGGCAGCTCCACTTTGGCTTTTTTTGGCAAAATTTCCCCAATGGTATATTATATACATATATATATTTGAAAACAAGTATTAATGGAAAAAAGCTTTCCCAGAAAAATATCTAAAAAAAAAAAAACAAACAAACAAAAGCTGCCTAAAATCTTTGTATTTAGTCATTGTGCTTCGAACCGCCAGAGTTTTTCCGTGCGTTGCGCGATAGAGTTTAAGACAAATTTTTCACACTCTCAGATCTGCTCTGCTTGCAAAACTGATTTTCCCTTTTTCATTGTAATTTCTTTTCTTCTAGAAATTTTAATTTGTCACATTTTTGTCCTTTCAATTGATTTTAATCTAATTAGGAAATTATTCTTTTTTATCAGTGAAATTTGATCTTAATTCCAAAAATTGAGAAAAATGTAATATAATTTTAATTATTTTAATTATTTTCTTTGTTATTGATTCGTAAAATTAATTTCTTTTTTTTTTAAATAGAATATTATTTTCTGGATTTTTAAGTTAGCGAGCAGAGAAATTTTTCTCGACAATATCGAGCCGATTTGAGTTGTAAATACTGTGTAAATAATACAGCTTCGTTCGAACGAACATTTTTCTTTTTGATAATGAAAAAAAAAGAAAAAGGAATGCGTGATCATATTTTTGAATTTTTCCATTGTTCCGCTAGAAAAAAAATTGTGTAAGAGGGGGGTGGCGATTTTGTAATATCAATTTTTTTTTCATTTAGAATCAAAAGGACAATTTAAAAAATGTTTGCTTTAATAGAAAATTAGTTTCCTCAATTCTAAATATTTTAATTAATAGATAGAAGAAATATACAAAATTACTGAAAATTATTTTTAAATATTTTTGAATGTTTTAACTTTTTGTGTATATTGAAAATTTATTTAACTTGCAAGAAAAAAGCTAAAATATATTTGAAAACAATATTTTTTAAAAATAGAATTAATATTTACTAAATCGATTGAAAATGAAATTATAAAATCGTATTGAGAATTGTATTTTTTTTCTGTACACTTTTTTTTTGGGTTTCTCTTTGAAAAATTGTAAGTGAAGGGAAACTTTTTTTCTTAAATTCCCTAAAAGAAAAGAAGTGTCCCTTTCTTATAATTTTTTTTATTGGCGATTCTTTATTGCGTAAATGTCATGGTTTGTAATCGTAACGTTCGGAGCAGTAGATATAGTGGCCTTTTTGCATGAATTTATAAGAGTATAATAGTGTTAATGTTAAGCTTCGAAAATGTAACTTTTGTAAATCCTTTAATCGGGTACTTTGTATTAAGCTCTTCTCGCCATTGAGGATCATTCGTCGATTTATCAATAATGAGCATAACACTCTTACGGAACGAATATACATGATAATATGCACGTAACGCTACAACAACAACAACAACAACAACAACAACAACAACAACAACAACAACAAAAGAGCAAAAAAGAGCAAAAATCCGCAGTGAAAAATTTTCGATTGTGGAAATGCAGTATTAAGCGGATATTCGTGCTGAGATTTTAAATCAATTCAAAATACCCACTTTATTCTGTAGATTATCAAAGAGAGATTTAATGTATCAAAAAATAGGGAATCAAGTAACACACACACTAATTCGAGTTGGAATTTTTTTCAATTATTTTTCTTATTATTAAATTTTTTTTATTGATTTTACTATTTTCTTTTTGCTATTTGTTGAGGAGTAATTTTTTTTTGTTTTTTTTTGGTAGGAAAGAAAATTATTTGCTTAATTGTAGCATTCGTTTTTTTTATTTTCGATTTTTGAGTCGACTTCACAACATCCACGTGCAGTATCCTCTTTTTGGGCACTCGAGAGTTTCTCTCAGTTATTTGTTGAAGGCACAGTGCATAGTTTTATAGTAAATAAAGAATTACTACAAAATGAGATGTCTTTCATTTGTGATGGATGCGAGGTAGTGACCTTATTATAATTTAAAGAAAAAAAAAGTATCCTTAATTTTTTTTTTAATATAAAGTTTCTCATTTTGTGTATTTATAATATTCTTTTAATTAGGCAGATCGCGAATTTTTAATTCATAATAATAATAATAATTGAATTGAAAAAACTTATTTTTAATGAAATTTTTTGTCAATTGTTAATTAAAGTAAGAAATTATTGTTAATTAATTTGTTGATTGATGGAACAATTAATTTTTCTAATTGTATTGTCAATTGACATTTTAATGATTCGATATTGTTAATTGTAAATTGTGTTTGTATTTTATTCATTTGTATTGCAATTAATTAATTAATTAGTTTTATTATTTCTTATGACTAATATTTTAAAATGTTGATTATTTAATTAAATTAAAAAATAGTGAAACTAATTAATTAATTATTATTGTAAATATTAACAATACCAGATTTGTTAATTTTATATTAATTTAGGCAATTTTTTAATTGTTATTTTAATTATTTTGTAAAAAATCGTGCGTTAATTGATCAGTAATGCGGATGATTTAATAATTTATACAATTGATGTGATAACTGATACAACAATTAATTTAATAATTTTTAATTTATTTCTTTTTATTAATTAACAATTTCATTAATTTGTTTAAAAAAATATTTAAAGTATTTTTAAATCCAATTTAAAAATTTTAAATTTTAAATTCAATTATTAATTTTCATGTCAATAATTTTTTTAATTGTTGTATTAATTATTTTTTAAATTGTTATATCAATTACTTTGTTAATTGTTATATCAATTACTTTATTAATTGTAATTTCAATTATTCTTTTAATTGTTATTTTATTTATTGTTATTTAACTCGAATTGTTAACGTTTAACTTTTATGTAATTTAATGTTAACATATTTTTCGAAATTACTTTCTCTTCGAACAAACTTCAATTAGTTTATTCACAATAACATATTTATTAATTTTATTTATTAATATTGATTGATTTTTGATATATTAAACATATTTGATTATATTAATATAATTAATAATTAAAATTAATGAATATTTAATTCAGATAAAACTAAAAGTTTTTTTGAATATGAAAATGGGAACGAGGAATATGTCCAGCCAATCAGGAGCTTGGGTGCGCGTCGGTAGTTGTAGAGGGGAACGCAGTAGATGCCATTGCAGCAGCAGTCGCGTCATTAGTCTTCTGTTCCTCGAAGTGTAAGCATCTAAGGTAAGCTCCTAGTAGTAGCAATCGTGAAAAGTCGTAACGTTCGCAATGTTGCAAATTATTGTCGTATCAGGTTGTTTACACCTTAAATACGATTTATAATAATGCATCATTGTTGTATGTTTTTTTACGGTTGTGTAATTGTTAAGTGCTTTCGAATTCCGCCATCAGAGGGACTCGCTGTATTAACAATACAATTTCCGTTTGTTGTTTGAAAAATGAATAATTGAACTATAATTATCGATTCAATTCGCAAGTGTTTTAGTTTCTCATCAAAAATTCGATATTTGCTACTAGTAGTAGCTTGCTATTAGATGATTATTCCGGTGTGCAGATCGTTTTGCACTTGCGGGCGGTCAACGGTTATTCATCAACTTTTTTTTTACTGCAATGGTAGTACATTTTTTGGCGGAATCGGGCG
>JUFY01000482.1:0-10876 GCA_001855655.1 Leptopilina clavipes
TTTTTTTAATTAATTAAACTAATTAAATTAATTATTTAATTAAAAAAATTTTTTAATTTAATTAAACTAATTAAATTAATTATATAATAATTAAATAATAAATTTAATTAAATTCTGTTTTTAGTGAAATGGAAGTTTTAATGTCCGCTGTACGATGGTTAATGCACGATTGGGAGAGCAGAAAGGAAAATATGCTCGATGTATTGAAGTGCGTTCGATTTGGTTTAATTGCACCATGGCAATTGGTTGACGTGAAGCGAAATCCAGAAAATCCGGAATTCATGGAACTCATGTCATGCCCGGAAGTGCAAAAAATGGTCGACGATGGCCTCGCGTAATGAAAATTCAAAAAATTTCTTTCTTTTAATATTTCACAAATTGAAAACACTAGAAGGAAGCGTATTTTATTTATTTTTCTATTCTATTTTTTCCAGATTCGTCATTATCAAATACTGGTATGGAAATCAGACAGAAGATTATTATCACTGGATTGATTTATTGGGACTCACGGAACCGACGAATCGAAACTGGGCCGGCGAAGACAAGGTTTGAATTTTTATTCAAAAAAAAAATTTATCTTCTAAGAATAATGGCTACTTATCATCAATAAGTAATGTAGATCGCAATTACCGACAAACGATAAAGTGTCATTGCGAAGTTCTTCATTATCGACTAGTGGTAACTGCGATCTTTACTTTACTTTCCAAAAAATGTTAAATATTTTTAAAACTTTCTGAAAACTACAGAATTACGTGACGTATCGAGAATTTCTCTCATATCTCGAGGACTACAGAAAAAGGCAAATTTTGGAATTAAAAACAAAAAATTCACGACAAAAATTAACGTGTCCGAATTCGCCGACAAACGAATGTCTCTCGCCACCGACTACAAAAGCAAGATCAATTTTTCCGACTTTTTGCAACACGGATCACAATTCTCACAGTTAATAAAAAATTCTCCTTTATTATTATTTTCTCTATAGTTGGAAATAATTGCACTCTTTTTTTGATTTTTCGAATTTTGTTCTTTTTTTTCCCCGTTAGAGGAAAAAATTTATTCAGGGGCTGATTTAGCGACAAATTCAAAATACAACTCAAAAATGTGTCCACCGGGTTTTCAAACGACGAGTCGAACATCCAATATGATATCGCCATCGGAAATGATAAATTTTTTCAACAGTATGGACAAAACTACTTCAAAAATCACGAATCCATTGACGAAAACAACGAAATAATTTTGTCATTTTAGAAAAAAAATAGGGGGAATTTTAAATATTTTGTAATTTTTACCTCTTTTTTTCTTTTTTAATAATTCTTTATAAAAAAAAATTAAAACGAAAATATTTGCGAATTTTTGAAGAAAAAGAAAAAGAGGAAAAAAAACAAATAACGAGTGTAAAATACAAAGAAAATTTATATAAATTTTACTCACTTGGTTTTTTTGCATTTCACCAATAGATTTAAGAATGTCTACGATGATTTTCTTTTCGATGCAAGTCCCAATTTTTCCTTTCCAATATTGACCAGTGTCGCTATTGGCTTATCGACTTCTCTCTCCATTTTTGGTAGTTTAATTAATTGGCGAAATTTTGGCTGTGAATACAATATCAATTCAATGAAGGAAAGAATATTGTTCGTTATCCAAGAAATAACAACGGCCTAAAAATGGAGAAAAAAAATTATTTTTTGAAATAATTTCCTTATATTCCGAGAAAATATTTTTATATTAAAAAATTAATAAAATCAAGATTAAAATTAATTCCATTAACTTATAATAATCTTGGTATTAAAATTCAAAAAATAACAGTAAAAAAATAAAATTTGTACATAATTTAAACAAAAAATGGATTCTATTTTTTCTTTTTAATTATATTTATAATTACTTTTAATTATTATTTAATAATTTTAATTAAAATTATACAATAATAATTAAAAATATATGATTTTAATTAAAATTATATAATAATAATTAAAAATGTATGATTTTAATTAAAATTATATAATAATAATTAAAAATATATAATTTTTTTTTTTAAATTATATAATTTTAATAATAAATTTTGAAATAAGTTTCAACTCACTGCTGGTAATGTCGATGTAAAAACTAGAGTCATTGTTGGAAATCCAATGAGCAATGATTTCCTAACTATTCTCCAAAACTTTGAACTATCATTTGGTGGAAGTGGTTGAAGCATGTGATTTGCCTGTAAAAAATGAAAAAAAAACATATTTTTCTCTAATTCGGTTTTTTAATTTCTTCAGAACATTCTAAAGTGATAGAATGATTTTTTAATTAAGTAAAATTAAATTTGCATTAAATTTTTCACATTAAAATAGAGTTTTCGGAATATTTTTAAATACCTTAATGTTACTGAACGTTAAAATCGAAGAGATAATTGGAAGGATGAAATATTTATCTCTTTGCGTAAGATTTGTAAACCATCCAAGGCCACCGACTGCTAATTCCAAACTTGTGATTTCAGCTAATAATAAATTACATTGTAAAATTAGTATAACATGGTAAAATAATTTGTCACAGAAGAGTAAAATAAGGTCAAACTGAATTAAAATTTTTTTTTTTGCAAATAATAAGAAGTGGAATTAATTTACATTTAAAATTAAATTAAAATTCTATGTTTTTTTTTAATAATGGGGAAAAACGATACTTACAAACACCTGGTATTGGGGGTATTAAACATAATTCTCGAATTGCCCATGCTTGAGTCATGAAAGCTAACATTATACTTGTACTAGTTACGCTTAATTTTGCCGGATGACAATTATTACTTTCGTACAATTTTCTTTTTTCCTCAGCAAACTGAAATTCAAATTATACATTATACAAATTATTAATTTAATAACTATCGTGTAATTTAGTTTTCCCGATTTAGTATTTTTCTATTAATAATAATGTAAAAAAAATGTAACCATACACTTTTGTTTAATTCTCGATATGCTTTTCCCTTTGACCAGGAATTTTTCAGCGCCTTTTTACTTATTTCTTTTTCCAATCTAAATCTATGTCCCATCAATTCCGACTGTACGTTTCCATATCGATAGGAGAGATGCTTCTGTAATTTTTAATAAAATTAATTAATTTTCATAAAAGAAATGGCAGAATTAAAATTTTTTAGTAAACAAAAAATTTTTCTCACCTGATAAATCGAAATTGGAAAATGAATAGTAATTCGAAAAATTAAACTATACAGAATTATCGAAGCCCACCATGGTAAATAAGTAGACGAATGTATCCATGTTAATAATTCTCTCCACGTTTCGGTGGGAAGAATGTTTAAAACTGGCGAAGCTCTGTCAACAATAGTTGACGAGTGTCGAACATTGAATTTTGAGGTTAGAATTCCACTCGCCGACAAAATTGGCCCACCATGGAAATTTTGAGTCCTTGACTCGTTAATTGATTTACGATCAACATAATAATTACTAACACTGACTAGAAAGTATCTTTTTTGATCAACAAAACTTTGTAACGATACATTTTTGTTTCTTTGCGAGAGAAACAATCTTCCCGACAAGTTTGTACATTTCGATTTCCACATTTTACAGACATATAGTATTTATATGTATATATATAGTATCAACAAAGTTTCATTAAAAACATTTGTCTTATGTAACTAGTTAACACTTAACAATACCTATTTAATCCGTTTTTAAAATCAAAAAATAAAAATAACTTGTTAGTGGACATCATAGTTGGGAAGTTTGCAAAATTAGAAAGTCTCTGAAAGAACAACCCAGCCTTGGGTTAGTAGAGAACTAGACACAAGTGACACAACCCTGTTTTTAGGGCGGGTTCACACAAAAATTGTCGTGTGTTTCCGAACCGTGATTTTCAAATTTCACACAGTACGCACGCGCAGTAAATTTTTCCCAGAGTTAGCATCACTGTTGTCGCCAACAGTCGCCATTTTTTAATTCTCTGGGCAAAACGAATTTGTTGGTGAGAGGTTGGATTATCATTTTTACAATAGTTGTGTGATTTTAATTGAAAGCATCATAAATGAAGATGGTAGACAAAATTGAAATGAGCCTCGACGATATTATAAAGCAAAATAAAGGTGGACGAAGCCGTGGTATTGGAGGACGACGTGGAAGAGGAGGAACCGGTGGTTCACCCCGTAGAGGAGCCCGTGGTGCCCAAAGGGCTGGCGGTGGCGTCATGAGAGGACGAAATCGCGGTGGAATCGTACGAAGTTCCCTTCCCTACACAAGGGTAAGTTGAAAACAAAAAAAGAATTATAAACGACACAAATTACCAAATTTCACCTTTTTTCCATTCTTTCTCTTGCCCATGTGTCTCAATTTTAAACGAATCCAATCGTTTCTCACATCCTTTAGTATCTACTACCTCTACCTTATTTACAGCTATTATTGGAAAAATTCATTTTTCTTTCATATTTTTCCCCGCGGAGATATTTTCTATTTCCTAAAAAGGGGATTGTAATCACAAACTGCTCTTATTCGCTATTTTTCCTCTAATTTGATTAAATTCTAGAAATTTGTCTCTTTCTTGGAAGTAAGTGAAAATAGAAGATATGAAATAGGATGAATTTTTTTTTTTGTAATTTGAGAAGTGTGGAAAAAAGACTAACTGAAAGTGACCTTGTTATGTTGAAAGATGAAATAAAATGATTTTTTTCTCTGATGAAAAACTGTGAGATGTGACATTTATCGTTCTCTTTCTTTTTATCTTATCGAATCAAATTTCTATTTTGCTAATGTCCGTTATAATGACGTCATTTTATTCTCGTCTCGAAAAATTTTAATATATACACAATTCGCGATTTGTTGTTTTAATTTCCCAGTCAAATTTTCCTGTTTGTTTTATAACAATGTCGACGTTCTTGGTATTATTTATTTTCGATTTTCATTTCTTTATTTTATTTAATTTTCTTTTTTTTCTATATTTATTTATTTATTTATTTATTTATTTATTAATCCTGGAAATAATTTCATTATTACAATTTTTTTTTGTTTCTATTGCAAAAATTATTTTTTCTTCTATTCTTTATTTCGTTTTATTAATTTTTTTTTTTTAATTTTCACTCGCGATTGTTGAAAAAAATGGTAAAATGAAATAAGAAAAAAATATTTGTAACTGTTTAATTATTAATTTTGTTTGTTTGATGTTTTTAGGGCGATGTAAACAGTGCATGGAAACATGACATGTTCGATGGAGTGAAAAAAGTCGGTCGTGGCTTGATTGGCAGCTCTGGTACTACCAAACTTTTGGTATCAAATCTTGACTTTGGTGTTTCAGACTCAGACATACAGGTGAGTGTCTTCGTCGTTCTTTTGTCGAAAAAATTCAAATCAACTGAAAAAATTTTTAAAGCGATTAAATTCGAATTAATAAAATTCGATCGATGAAATTAAATTAAAAATTCTTTTGCAGGAACTCTTCAGTGAATTCGGCCCGCTGAAATCAGCGGCAGTTCATTATGATAGATCTGGTCGTTCATTGGGCTCAGCGGACGTTATTTTCGAGAGAAGAGCCGATGCAATTAAAGCAATGAAACAATACAACGGAGTTCCTCTTGATGGTAATTTATAAAAAAAAACTAATAAGAAAAATACAAATAAAATTTGCAGAAAAAATATGGAAAATTTTGTTTTAAAAAAAAATATTTTTATAGTAGAAAATATTTAATTTTCTCTTTTTTTAAATTCCAGGTCGTGAGATGAATATTCAAGTGGCAACATCAGAGATTCCAGTTCCACAAGCAATTCGCAACACATCGAGAATTGGAACCGGCAATTTTCCACAAAGGTCACAGCCACGTTTTCGAGGAAATCGAGGAACCGGACCCGCCAGAGGTAAACTATACGTATTAATTTTTCAGACTCTTTAAAATAATATTTAAAATCTTTAATTTCTTTAATCTCGAAAATATTTAATATTTCTACGAAAAAAAAATTTATATTAAATTAAAAATGTAAATTTTTCCCCAAAAGGTCGAGGAGGTGGTGGAGCTGGACGCAGAGGCCGAGGAGGAAATCGCACAGCTACAAAAACCCCAACTGCCGAGGAACTTGACGCCGAATTGGAAGCTTACGTTAAAGAAGTAAAGTAACGTATAAAGTAAAAAAAAAAAAAAACAATTTAGCACGCGTTTCACAAAGGAAAAAATCGATCCTGTTTATTTCTGCACACAATGAAAATGTGTGTTTGTGTCCTTTCTTTTTTATTTCTTATCATATAACAAACAAAAAAAAAAAAAAAAAAAACGTGACAATGCGTGTATAATGACTCTAATACAATTGACCCCTTGATTCCGTGTGGGTTTTTCCTCCCCTGTAGTTACATAGAAAGTCACGTTGCAAAAAAACCTTTCGAATCACAAGGGTCAAAAGAAATTTTTTTATTTATATACTGTAATAACTCGGCGACCAATGGTTTAGCAAAATTATTTCTAAGTTTTCACCTCTTTGTTCTCTATTTTTTAATCACACACACATTGTTGAAGTATAAATAAAATTCAATTTTAAAGACTGTATGGATTTTGTATGTAAAACGTGATGAGAATGCGATTATAAATTGGAGAGTACATTACCAAAAAAAAAAGAATAAAATAATACTAGAAATAATTGAAAAAAAAAAAATAAAAATACATTAAAGAAGGAAAAATTCGCAAAAACTGGTTTTTTTTCTCAGTAGCCCTTTAATAAACACGATGATAAATCTTCTGTACACATGTATATGAAAAAATATTCACTAACCGTTAACGATCCCGGAATTTTTCTTCGTTTAAATAAAAAAAAAAAAAAAAAAAAGTAAAGAAAAAAACTTATATCACACTAATAATGAAATATCAAATTTTTGTCCTATTAACAACTTAAATAAAGATCATTCGAGGTTTTGTTATTTTTCTTATATCTGCTTTTAAATAAACATTTTTCTTTTTCAACTTTATACACATCATCATGCGAAATGTTATAGGGAAAAAACATTTTAACACACGAAATAAAAACGATGACGACGATGAACAACGACGGAAAACAAATGATACACTAAAATTTTTCGAATTTTTAATTACCCTTTTTTTGCTCTTATAATCTTTTTAGCGTTCTTCTTTTGTCCTTGAGCATTTTTTTCTTTTCCGCGGTTAATTTCTTATCGCCGGCGTGCTTCTTGGGAAGTGGACCGCCAACTTCGAGTAATTGTGGTCCACTCTCGAGACCGACTTTGCCCTTTCTTATTGCCTGAAATCAATTTTTTTGTTCGTTAAAAAAAAGTCAATTTGAAATCAATTTTTAATAGACGAAATTAAAATAAATAAAATATTTACTTGTGCGTGAATTTCAGTCATCATTTTCGCTCTGTCGGAATAATCATCGTACCTTTCTAAAAGTAATTTACCTGCTTCCTCATTAAGCGCAGATTCGGCATTTGGAACAATTAGCAGACACTTTACAGTCTATAACGAAAGGAAAAATATTTCATAAAAATTAACTTTCTGGAATTTTTTCGAAATTCTATATATTTACAGTCGGAAAAGAAAATTGATATTAACAAAAAAATACTTTCAAATGGCTATAAAATTTTTCAAATTCAACTAAACATTTAATTAATTAATAATAATAATAAATATGACTCACCAATAAAATGTGTTTAATTCCGAGATCAGATTTCCAATCTTTTTTTAAAGTATTCACGCAAATTTCCCCATTTTTTGCAACGTTCGGATGGAAAATTTTCGTAAGAAAAAAGGCTTTTGGTGGTCCCTGTGGAAAATCTTTACCCAGTGCTAATTTCACTTTAAAGAATCCACCCGCGTATGGAGTTCCGGCTGTGTGAAAATTAAAATTAAAATTCACATACAACATAACCTCAATTTTCAATATATATTGCAAAAACTATGCGCAAAAGTTAACAAAATCTTTCTCATTTTTCCAACATTCTCGAAAAAAACCAGTAAAAAAAATACATAATATAAAAAATTAACTCACCAGGTCCTTCGATCACAGCTTGAATGTCAGTAATGTCCTGTTCGTTAATAATGACTCTTATACCTTCCGGAGGTGAGTTCGACAATTCGTTCACCTCCTTGGCAACGCGTCGTATTATTTGCGGCGATAAATTTTCCACATTTGAAATCTAGAGATAATTCGTGGAAAAAAAACGCGACAATAAGTAATTTTAATGATAAATATTTTGATAATTGTTTGTGGTTATGTTGTGCAAGTGAAAATATTTTGTAAACATCAAGTGAAACGTCAAAAAATTTTGCATGTGAGAAGTCCATACAAGCGTTTATAAACATCCGAGTCGTGTGTAATGGGTAATGGTAAGGTGCTATTTATTATTAAATGAAAGAGAAATTAAGCGAAAATCACTTACCGATGACGCTGTAGCCATTTTTTCTAAATAATTATTATCCTGAATTCTAATTAGTTACGATGTAATAATGCTTTTCGAGTAAAAGTGAGTAAATATTTGAGAAAACAATGATTAAAGTGAGGAACAATCATTAACGACGACGACATTAGACATAACGTCATCACAACTAACTTTTTTGAAAGACATTCGACCAATTGTGCTTAATTTCTCGACAGTTGCCAATCGAGGAATGGGTACATAAGTATATGACCAATCCGAAGTTTCTTTGCGAAGGAAGCATTTTTTTATTCGTCGTTCAATAATCGTGAGATATACGCGGGCTTATTCAAATTTTTTAATCACTCTCCCTATAAAATAATTAATAAAAATAATTAATAAATATAAAAAAAACGGGTAAAACAAAATTTTTCCCACCATTTTTAAGCATTTTATTAAAAACTACTTTTTTCTATTCAAAAAATAACTGGTTTTTTTTTTTTGCTTATTTTTGAATTTTTTTCATTTGACCTACAGGGGAAAATGGTCAATTTACAACACAACACTTGTAATTTGAGTTTATATATTTTCTTCGTAAAATTAATACAGGACTAAATGGAAATTGTTTTGTTACAAAACTTATACATATTATATTTTATAGAAATAGAATAAAATGCAGAATTATTGTTCGGAAATAATTTTTGCCAAAAGAACACTTATACATAATTGCGGGTAAAGTACAAAAATTCTTGAAACGGAAGAAGAAGAAGAAGAAATTTGCAACTAAATAGGAAGACGACAGGTAAGAAAAATATTATATTATATAAATTTGAACATAGAATAAAGAAAAAGATACATATAACATACGTAAAAAGTTAATTATGAAACTAATTAATTTTCATTCGTATTTAAGGTTTACGTCAAATAAAATTTGTTAATTCTTCTTTCTTGCATATGCATAAATAATTTAACATAATTATCTACTAAATAGAATTTTTATTATTTATTACAAGAAAAAAAAATTTTCGACGTAATTTTACAATTATTTTTGCGTCAATTAACCTCAAACTAAAAAATGACTTTTAACATAATTATAATAAAACAAGTTATTAAAACAAAATTCAGTGAAATTTGAAACATGATTTTGGCTTTAAATAATTTATTCCTGAAATTGTTACAATTGCATATTTCAAAATTTAGTGAAATTAGTTTTATTATATAGTTTTATTTTTTGGTGGTTAAAAACCTCGAATTCTAGTTTGAGGTTATGTCAAACTTCTATATAACTTTGAAAATCATCGTCCTTCGTATCATATTTATTGTCATTAAAATAATTAACACGTGTCACAAACTCTCATTTAATTAATTAATACAAGAATTTCAAAATCTATTTTAATCAGACTCTAGTAAGAAAATTAATTTAGTAAATGAAAAAAAAATGTTTGTTAGTCACGAGAGTTTCATAAATTTATCATTATTACTTACAACAAAATATACTTAAACAAATCCAGTTTTTTTATTATTTATTACTATTATATTATTATTAACGCTAACAAAGTAGATATTAAAAAAATATTTTTATGCCAATCTAAATGACTTATTGGGTATAAAGTATTTGGAAAGTTGAAAATTTATCACTCGAATGATAATTATATTATAATTATTTATATATACTGAAATCTTATCTACAATCTAATAAATAATCTTTGTTGGATTATTTAAATAACGCGATTTATCTAAAGAAAGATGAATCCATGTGAAAAATGGATTTAATTATTATAAAAAATGTATGTATATACTCCATTTAAAAAAAGACTGGTTAGCAAAATAAATGATTGAATTAAGGGGGAGGGGGAAAAACAAATGCTATACTTATGCGCAGCGTTCGGCCACGCCTTCTAGATCGTCAATTTACGAATGTTTTTTTTTTTTTCTAGTGAAAAATAGAGATTTGGTTTTTAATTAAATTTTTTAAAATACGATTGACGATGACGTTTTTCTTTTTTTTATCTAGACAGAAAAAATTTTAGGCAAGGGAAACTTTTCTCTATATATCATTATCAATTCTCTTGAAAGCGATAACAATCTGATGGTTATTATTTTTTTCTCTTGGACAATTATCGCACAATGTCAACAAAAAAAAAATACCACATAACCTACAATTCGTTTTTGTTTTATTTGCGTAAGAAATTAAGAAAGGAAAGTTTAATTTCGTTTTTGAAATTCACTTTTTAAAAAATGATTTTAATATTTGAAATTTTCAAGAAATTGAGAAAATTTAAGGTTAGATTTCGTTTGAAATTCTTTATTGAGTGTCTCTACACTGTCGAAAAAAGGGTTTTCTTCTTTAAAAATAGACATTTGTGTAGAAAAAAATGTCCGTTTTGGGAAAATTTTTCAATTTACGGCGCGTTACATAACCTCTAAATGTACGCATTTTGAGAAGCAAAAGGCCAACACGTACACTCAATATCATATATGCTGTCCTTCCGGTCTGACGGGATTTTGAAAAGTCGTATGATTTCTGTCAAATATTTTTAGT
>JUFY01000486.1:14937-45795 GCA_001855655.1 Leptopilina clavipes
TTGTATTTCATGTTCCGATGAAGCCTCAAGTCCTAACATTCACTGATCACGTGATCTTAATTCCAAAGATCATTCTGTGTCTGAATATATATAATAAAATTAATTTTATTATTAATTTAATAATTACTTATCAGAAAAAATATTTTCTCCTTATTTGCGTTTCTAATGATAGAACTTCAATTTTTTGTTCCAATATTAACAAATGGAATATTTAAATGTTAATTATTTTTGTAATTAAATTATTTTAATTTTTATTATTATGAATACATAATGATAATATATTAAAAAATTATTATACATAAAAAATTATTCACTCAAATTATTTTATTAATAAATAATAATAAATAGCGAATATTAATCAAAATTCCATCGATATTTACAGTATTTTCGAATTTTGAAATAACATAAAATCAACAAAATAAATAGTCAGAAATAATTATATATAAAAGTTTGGTTATGTACTTATTGTATAATAAGCGATATTAAAAGTGAAAGAAATTATTAGTTATACACACCAAATTCTAATTATTGAGTACATTCCAATGTTTACAAAAAATATGAATTTTCCTTTGTGACTTTCTTTATTTGTTCCTCACAAGAAATATATATATTTTAAATTTATTTATATTATAAAAAAGGAAAACTTTATCTCGCGACAATATATTTTACCCGTGAGATAATAAAAAACACTTTTGTTAAGTATTTAGAAAGTAAAATCACTGTTTAACGTAACAATAAGAAATACAAAAAAAAATATGAACTATGTTTTGTTTTTTATAAATACACACGATAGTTTTTTATTACATTGAAATCAACTTACAAAAGAATCTGCATATAGATTAACATAGTTGCATTAAGAAAAATTTTATATTTACCGTTAATATGCAACTTAAAATGCAGATTACACTAAAAAAATTATATATTGTACTTTGTCAGCAAAAAAATTATTTTACAACACTCACGATCTCAAGTTGGCTCGAGTCAAAACTCGACTGAATTGACAGATCATGGCGCTTAAGCGCCATGTATACTATCTTATATATGCAAATATATATAATATATGTATATGTAAGCATGCATACATGAACATGTGCAATATATGTTTACCTGTGTTTATATAATTTTAAAAATGCATATAAATATCCAAAATTCCGAAAAAAATCTCTCATAACCTCACTTTTATATTAATTTCAATTCATTCTTAAATTTCACCTAACATATATTATATAAAAAAGTTTTAATTATAATTAATTATAATTTTATAATTAATTCAAATTAACAATAATTAATTACCTATAATTATTATTTCAGAATATAAATAATTTACATGAACAAATTATATATGCATGAAGAGATAGTATATATTATTTAAACAAACCAACTGTATTAACAATATTCATTGTATTTGAATAAATATAAAAGAAGATATGTATGATATTTAATAAATATTCAACACAAAGTGATTATTAAAAAACACGTTTCATGTGTGTCTTAAATATAAAATTTGACTAACTAATATGTTATGATATTAAATGTTTCAAAAGCAGTTATTTACTGTTTTTTATATTGAGGAAATCATCAAACTGATAATTGAAGAAATGAAGAAAGAGTTTGTTTAAATAAATTTTAAATCCCATAACCAATTGGATCCAGTGATTTTTAAATATTTAAATACCGTTACGATTTAGTTCCAATTCTGCCCGCTAGAGTGAATGTTTATTTCTGAAGCTGTCAAAAGTGTTTTTGTGTTTTGTTAAAAAACTATTTTTTCATCATTTTTGTAAGAAAATTACTAAGATTTTAAGGTAAAAATGTTTAATCCTCTTTTATTTATATAATTTATATTATATATTATTAATTTAGTGTTCGTAGTATATGAAAAAATTCTCTAAACTTTCCGCGATTGAAATTCTAACCTAAAAATTGTATATATAAAATGCATTAAATTTATTTATTTTCATTTTTTGATTATATAAAATACTTTTTAAAAAAAATTTTCCTGGACGAATTTCATCCAAAATGGTTAAAAAATATTTATATTTATATATATATAATTTTTTTTCTTTTAGAATGAATCAAAAGTTAAATTCAAATGAGAATCAACGAGAGCAATCACATGCTTTAAAGGCTTGTAAAGAAATACTAAATGAACTTCTTTCCGAGAAACATGTTGATTATGCTTGGCCTTTCTATCAAGAATTTAGTAAAGAACTTAAGGATATAATAGAAAAAAATCACGGTTTCAAAAGTTCATCAATGAATTTCCAAATCATAAAGACAAAAATGGAGAATCATGAATACAAAGCAGCTCATGAATTTGCCAATGATTTTCGTTTTATGTGTACAAATTGTTCAAATATGGAATTTCTACCTTCATTGGTTATTATGTCGAAGAAATTGCATCAAGTTTTTGAGGAACTTTATAAGAATATAATCGTTGAATCAAGAAGAAAGTTGGCTCAACAAGTTGCCAATTTAATTGTCATGAGTAATAATGCAGTCATTGCTTGTTCTTTAAATGAGAATCAAATGGAGCCAACAATTTGTTGCAAGATGAACAGTTATTCACCTCAAAATGAATCAAATAATGAATCCATACAATCAATTGACAGTGATTCAGAATCTAACAGTTCGTATGAAAATTTAGAAATTAACTAAAAAAAAAAAGAAACAGATGAAATGTTAGCCTTCCGAAGATCGTTTATATATTTTTTACATTTGAAAATAATGTATATACACTGAGAAAAGTATTTTATTGTATTAACAATATTTTTACCACAACCATAACATGTACGATTGATAAATATTTTTTTAATTCGCGATCAAATAAAGGATAAATTTTCATAAAATTGTTTCAAAAAAAAAATTTTCTTCCGTTCCATTATCACAACAATTGGAAAATTTGCTCGAGAAAGATAATGAAAAGAAATATTTAACATAAATAATGATAATAAAAAATTAACTCGGTTTGGAAAAAGGTAAAGTATTTAATGGCTTTTTATTAATAAAAAAAGTAAAAAATTTTTGTGGATATGAAAAAATTAAATAATAAGTGAGCACACACTGAAGTTGTAGGCTATTCATTTATAATTCTGCAACATACAGAAGAACAGTAAAGAATCACTAATGACAAATAATTGATCGTAGATCGTCTGCGTGTCACGTATGGTCACGAATGACAGAATTCAATAAAAAAAAAGAAAAAAAAATTAATAAATGTGTCGAAATAATTCTTCAATTTACTGGTTGTCGAGAAATTTTGACAATATTTTTAAATTTAATTTATTTATTTTCTTAATTTATTATTATTGTTATGATTTTTATTATCATAACATTAATTACATCCTATTTATAAATTATAAATGTTTTTTTACTAAACATTTTGTTTACTATCCAATATTTGTTCTACTTACTAAATACCAAAAAATGTAAAAAATTGTTTTATCGAAACTTTTTTTATGACTACTGGGAAATATTCTAGTTTACACTTATTTTAGAAAATACAAAATTATAAATTGCTAACGTCTGTCACGCAAGGTTTGACCTCCTTTTTATTATATTCTTCAATGAGAATAATATGTATTTATATCATATTTTTTGAACCTCAATTTAGATTCAATCTTTAATTGAAGTAATTCTAAATACACATGGAATGATTTTATTGATTACGTAATAATTCATGCAAACTTCCATCAAATGCAATGAATGAAATTTAATTTCTAATTGCATAATTTTCTTCATTATTAATTTTGTGAACAGTTTATTATCAAAAAGAAGGATAAATCATATCCGCGTTTTGTTCAAATTTGAGCCGAGTGTTGAAAAAAAAAACATAAAATTTTTTACATTCTCATCAATAATTAAAAAGTACTTTTTGAAAATTAATCTTGTTAAAAATGTATACATACTAATAATAATAATAATAATAATAATAATAATAATATTATTATTATTATTATATTACAATTTACATGATTTATTTATTTGAAACACACATTTTTAAAGTATTATTATAATTATTATAAATCACAATACATTATAATAAATAAATATTAAAAATAAATATTAATCGAAAAATACTTACCGGAAAATGACACGACTAACTGTCAAGCAACATGTCAAAAACAATGTAATTAAAAGTTGCAACGAAAAAAATAATTAATTATTTTTAACAAAAAGCAACGTATGTTTAAAAAAAAGCACTCACTATTCAATATACTTCAATTACTGTCGTTACTGCCGTTTGAGTGGCTGAGATAAAACTCAAACGGAAGATGTATTCTGAAGCCCCTCTCTTTTTCTTTCATGAATTTTGATGAGGATCCCCTATTCTCTTTCTCCCTTCGTCTACAACCGGAAGAAATCATTAATTAGATACAAAATTTAATTCGCAAAACATAAGTAAATAAACAATCACGATTTTAAAATCAAAGTAGGGAAAAATTTTTTTAATGTACAAATTTTGATTTTCAAATATAAAATAAATATAAAATTACCAAAATTAATAACAATAAATAACATAAATTACAATTTATATAAATTTAAAATTAATGTAATATAAATTCAATTTAAGGTAAACATAAATTTTAATTATAAATTATTATTATTGTAGAAATTAAATTAATTTTAAGTCTAAATATCATTTATATAAATTAAACTTATTTGTCTTATTTTTGTATAAAACTGAAGTATACGATATGTTTCAAAACAGTTTTGCAAATCACAAATTTGAAAATATGGGTTTTTTTTTTTTTTTGTTAACGATGTTTACGTAAGCTCATTAAAATTAATAGAAAAAAGTAAAGGAATTACGATTTTCCGGTATGAAAAATTTCAGTAAAAAAAATCGAAAACCAAATACCATTATTATTTATAATTTATAAATGAAAAATGGAATTTTTACTATGTTGATCTTGACCGTTAGGTCACGTTTTGGATATTTTGAATAATAAATTCAGAGAATATTAAAATGACTTACAAAGTTTGTTTCTCTATTAAAAATAAATATTAAAATTTACAAATTTCGAATAATTAACATTAATCAAAAAAATGTTTCCGCTTTTCATTAATTTCTATTCCACTCAATTAGAATTTCACCCTTTTTTTATCAACAAAAAAAAGAAAAATTTCAGTAGAAAATCGACATTTTTTTCCAATGATTTTCAAAAAAAAATTTCTCTGTCGTGAAGAAAAATAAAAAAAATGCCTTTCTAATTGTTTACAGTACTTTTATTTATAGTTATCGACGATTTGGACATTATGTAAATCTATTTTCTGAATATTACAATGGGCACAACAAAGACGAGTGATTTACAATATATGCAACATTTTTCAATTGCAATAATGTATACACGGCATTTTGAGGCAATTTAATACTACCTAAGATTGTTTTTTTTCTTTGAGCACTCTTGAACGGTATATAATATGATTTTAGTTAGCGAAAAAATAGTTGTATTTAAAAAAAATTTCTATAAGACAATAAAAAAATGTTAACATTTAAAAAAAGTCAATACTACAAAAAAAACATCAATATTAAAAAGAAAATTCTTTTTTCACATAAAAATTCTCCACAATTTCATCAAATAGACGAGAAAAATAAATTGAATAACAAATAAAAATTATATTCCCTAATTATATTTCTCGCCTTCTTTCTAAATTTTGAATAAAAAATATACACATTTAATAATAATAAATAATATATATAGTTATTTTAAAACACATGTTCTACTTCACATATTCATATTGTAATAAAATTATAAAAATTGAATTATTAAATTTTGTTTTTCTCTATAATTTTGGTGCAATATTTTTTTAATAAAAAGAGAGAGAGAGAGAGAGAGACAGAGAGTTGCTCATTTAACCATTTTCATGTGTCACTATAGCAAAAAATTGTGTCACTTTTGGAAGTAATTAAACTATTTTTTTTTAAATGTTGCGTTACCAGATTGCTTAAATATATTACAAAGTGAATACCTATTTGGTCATATATCATAATTTATATCACTAAAAGTTGCTATGGTGTTTTTCGTGTAAATTCTACACAATGTTTACTACATTTTTTTTTTGTTTCAAAACTAATTAATATTATCGTATCTTTCACTTATATCCTATTGTCATACAAAACACGCATCATATGTGTATAAATATTTTTTTTATATATATAATTTTTAGCTATATTTTTCTAGTTTATACTTGAATCTTACATTATTTTTTTTCATAATTATAATAATTATTATTGTTATTACTATTATTATTATTATTATTATTATTATTATTATTATTACTATAATTCTTATTTTTATAATTCTTATTTTCATAATTATTATAATTATTACTATATTATAATAATTATTATTATTATAATTATTACGATTATCATTTTTATTATTATTAATAATAATAATAATAATAATAATAAAATGAAAAACAAAAGTAAAACGTACAATCGTTTGAGTGCAAATTAAAAAAAACTCCCATTTTTTCGGGAAGTTAGTGACATGTTAATTCTATTTGAATAATACCTGTTTAATTAATCCAAAACGCTTCTTACAATTTTTTCCTATATAATAGTATTATAAACATGAAGCTCTTTTTTTTTCCTGCCCTTTCTTAAAAAAGCCGATGATCACAATTTGAAAAAATGTTTAATTAAATGAATTACTAAATACTAATTTTCATAAATAATTATGTAATTCATTTAATTTTCCCTAAAAATCGCAAATATCTTCAATATTACAATTATTAATCGATTTTATTTTTGTTTCTCTCTATATATTTTATTTTAATTATAATATTTAAATATATATATATATTTTTTTAATTAATAAAAGAAAGAGAGTCTAAGTGCGAACATCGAAAGATATGTGCGAAATTGATTTCATATATTTATATATTAGACAAGTATATCGAAAAAAATTGAAAATTATTAACAACACTTGTTATTTAATAAATAAATTTAAAAAACATCGAAATGTCGATAGACAACAGTTTTTTTTGTACTCTCACTTAGATCTATTCGACATTACTTACAGTGTGATAATTACAAGAGATTGAAAAAAATAGATACCGGGAAAAATTAAATAATTACATTATTCATTTGTTTCTGTTTAAAATTCTCTCTGAATATTAAAAAAAAAAAATTTGCAAAATACGCTCAAATTTTCAGTGACCTGTCCAACGAATGAATTTGAAATTCAATTTCTTCGCTTGAAAAGCAATTTTTTTTTTCTAATTCTAATGAGCCACAAATATAAAATACTGAATAAATAATACTAGTCTCACATTTTTATAAACTTTAATCTCAATCTTAAATATAGAAAAATTTTTTTTAAAAACTATATTCTTAGAATATTTTGTTCACTTTCAGTCCTTTCGTGAAAATTAATATTCATTCATTGGTGTAGCCACACTAAAAAAGAGAGAAAAAAAATAAATAAAGAACAAAAAACGAAAAAAAACAAAAAAAAAAAGACAAGACAAAAAAATAAGCCAAAAAGCAAAAGAAAAACAATAAAAAACAAAAAAGGAACAAAAAACATTTTTTAATCGAAAAACAATTAAAATCTAAATAACACTATTTAAAATTAAATTTACAATTCTATACCACACATTACAATTTTTACAACTCATTGAATGTAAAATCAACGAGAAAATATTAAAATTTTTCTAATTAACAATTTTTTTGTATACATTCTACAGTCTTACATATTTTTTTCATTTCTTTAATTTTAACTTTTTTTTTAAAACTCATTTTTTTTTATCTAAAACTTAAAAATAAAATAATATTATATAGAAAAGATAAATATTCTCTTAATTTTCAATTTAAAAAATAAAAATAAAATATTTCAGGACAAATTTTTTTTTGCTTTTGGTATAGATAATTAAAATATTTTCTCGTACAATTCAACAAAGCCTGGTCGTTTCATTAAGATTAGAGAGTATTTATCTATATTTATTATGCATTATCAGCGTTTAATATTCGCACTTACTATTGAATTATTATTATTGTTATTATAATGATAATTATTATTCTTATACAATATATTGAAATTCTATTAATTCTTAACTATCAATCGGTATCTTAACTGGTTCGTTAAGTTTCATTTCCTGTATTTGAAGATATTTTTTAGGTACTTTTGAGATAAAATTTTTTGTGCATATTAAATACAGTACTTTTTGAGAGAAAAAAAAATTGTCCGTACGTGTTATTCATGGCAAAGTAAATTTTTTTTGTGTATAAATATATATGTATGTTTATAATTTTATATTTTTTTACTATTTATAATAATACTAACTATCTATATTTACAAATCCTTGTGAAATTGATTTTTTAAATGCGTAGAATCAATTTTTCTTTAAGAAATTTTCAAAGAAGAAAATATATTTACAAATTTCCCTCAGATCCAGAATACTGGAAGCACAATTTCACTCATTAATTGGGCGTTAATTATATAAATACTCGAGAAAAATAATTCTCTTAAAGTGGCATTATAATAAAAAAAAAAAATTAAAATCTATTCTGAGTGATAAAAAATGTTTAGCACTTAAAAGAACACAAACGGTGTGAAAAAATAACGCAAAAAAAAACCTGTTCGTTAAATGCAAAACAATACAGAATTTACTGGTTAGAAAATGCTTCCTAAAAAAAATAAATGGCACTTTCAACGATTTTGTGCACAATTTCCCAATAAAAGAAGAGGAAAATTCGTTAAACTAGATTAAAAGTTTAACAATGGACGAACTTTGGCATTATTCATTAAAAAGAGAAAAAACAAAAACTAGAAAGTCAAAATCAACTTCCCAATTGATTTAAAACAATCTATTTACAAATTTGTTTTTTTAAAAAAATTACCTAAATTTTCATAGAAACTAAACCTTGGCAAAATTATGATTTGCTTAGCATATTCAATAATTCGCCATGACAAAGCGATTTTGCTTCGTATTAATTTTATATAATTTAATTCTAAAAAAATTCAATCTTTTGGATTTTTTTGACGTCTGTCAAAATTTAAACACTTGAAGAATAACAGCAACAATATTTTTTTTTTCGAAGAAATTTTTTTTTTTTTTAAATAAGAAATTAAAAAATTTTTTCCATTTCACTAATAAATCTTTTCCTTTCGATTAATTAATAATGCACGTATTGTATAATTTCTACCATGATTTTTTGATGATTCTTAGTTTTCTTTAAGTGTGTGCCATAATTGCACAAAATTGAAAAAATTGTAATCGTTACAATTTTTTTGACTCATGGCAGTATGAAAAAAAAAACCGTGATAGTCCCCGGTTTTTGAATTTTATCACATTATGTATATAATAGAAATTCTGTAAGTTTATCGTTTACTTTCTGAGAATTTTTTTTCAGTTGTAGCGCGCCTTCATTTTTTCAAAGATAATTCACAAATAGTTGTGAATTTTTTTTGTTAATATGTATATTGGCATGAAAAATGAATTTGCACAATTACGGGGGAATTTATTATATACAAGTCTCGAGAACGAGACTGCTACGTGTTGTGTCTCAGAAAGCTTCGACAAAACTTGCAGGAAAAAGTCCAGTACGACCTGTGCGTTGTTGTGTTCCTTTGTACCAACCATCGTCACGTTTTTTATGAACGTAAATAATGTCACCAACTTTCAGTTCCAGTTCAAATTCACTATTCGGAGGATATGGTACAATACATCGAAATCTGTAAACACGTTCCCTGTGGAAAAGAAGAAACACATTTTTTTTAAATATTTACGTTAGAATATTATAAAAAATTGCAAGAGAAAAATTCTTTTATATTATTTATTGAACGCCACAATAAATATTTTACAGAAAATAAAAAACGAATTTTTCCATTAGTTATTCCACCCTTTTTTAAATATGCGAAGGATTATAAAATTAGTTTATTATTTAATTCACCCTTTCTTTGAAATAAAAACTACCTTAATTATTATTAAAAAAAAGATTATTTACCTTTCTCTTGATGCAGATTGTTGTTTAACCTGTTTGCCCATTCCAGCATCCAAAGAATTACTTTTGCGATGATGATTACTAAGTGAACTACTCACAGCGCCTCCAGCTTCGTTCGTTCTATTCAAAAATAATCATAAATTTACTTTAATATACATTTTTGCCTACAAATCAGATGTCAATTAACTGAATTTAAATTTATAAAAACTAAAAACGAACTTTTCACCTATAGACAAAAAAAAAAAAAAATCTACAATTATGTGAAAATTGCTATTAATAATTTAATCAATTACTATATTTTACTTAATTTTTACATCATCTACTTTTAAAAAGTCTAAGAGATTTTTTTTTTTACAAACATCTATAAAATATCTATTGGAAATAAATTTTTTTCTCAATAGTTTTTTCTATCCTACCAAACAAAACCAATATTATTTTCATTATATTTTGATATTTTTACTAATTTAAATTTTAGATAATTAATTAATTCACCAAATAAATTTAAAATAATACTATTTTTTTATATTTTGGAATTTTTTTAATTACTAGTTAATTTTCAGATCTTAATAATTAATTTTTTAAAATTATTTTCAAAGTTTTCTTTTTTTATTAATTAATTTTGTATTCACAAACGGTGAAAGTATAAATAAATTTTTAGATTATTAAATTAAATTAAATTTTTAGAAATTATTTAGATAATTGTGATCAATTTTAATAAATTGAAATCTTACCTGTTACGAGCTAGAAATATTTTCTTAATAAGCGACTGATACAAAGTGTAAGTTATTGATAAGTTAAGTAATTAACAGTTAATTAATTGTTAATACATTACAATAATGATAATATTAATAATGTTAGTATTTTTTTCAATAATTTAATCTAAATTATCGAACCGAAAAATATCATTCAATTCATCAACATTGTATAAAAACATATTTTCAATCGAATTTTTATAAAAATAAATTTGCAAATATTTTAATCAAGACTAAAATTTTCTCTCACGTGGAAATAAATTTTTCCGTAATTATTCTTAGTAATTTGAAATTAATTAATTCTTGAGCCTTTCGGCCTTGAAGGATTACTTTTTTATTTACCTCAAAATATGTAATAAAAGAAAAAATTTCCAATTTTTGAAAAATACGAGAAATTGTAAACAATATAGAAATGTTTTTACACTTACAAACTAGCAATTCAATTTTTAACAACAATTGTTTTTTTAACAATCTATGTCTAACATTACAATATTAAAAACATCAATCAGCAATAAAGTGAATAAAATTAGTGTGATGCATTGGTGCAATAAAAAAGCAGAATATCTATAAATGTGTGTGTGTGTAAAAAGCCAAAAAAAAGTATAATCGTTTGTATATGTCAATAATTAATTTAAAGAGAATATTTTCTTTCTTTTTTTTCTTTTTAATGTGATATACAAACGATGACTAACCTCTGAAGGGATGTCACAGGCAAGGAAGGTCGCTCTTTATGTTTTAATCTCTGAGATGATGACATATGTCCAGTTCCTGGGCACATACGATGATGGCTGTTCGTCACATTAATATCCTGCGTGGGTCCCACCTGTAGCAATTGGCTGGGGCAAGAACCCGAGCTAATTTTTTCCCACCCGAACCCCTCGTAATAAGTATTAAAGCAAACGCAAAAAATATTTCTCCATCAAAAAGGAAGAAAAAAAATGTGTTTTTTACTGTGTGTGTCGATTCTTTAACATTTGTGCCACATTTACAGTGCAAGTTTTTTCAAATATAGTTTAACAAATAAAAAAAAACTACATTGATATATTTCCATTAATTACTTTGCTTTGTGTTTTAATTAATAATTCGAAAACAAATTAAATTGGACAAATAATTTGAAATCAATATTTTTTATAATTAAAAAGTAGAAAAATGTTACAAAAAAATAATTTTAAGTAAATATTAAAAAATTTTCAAATAAATAAAAATCATAATTAAATTATAAAATAAATTCGACATTTATGTATATAAAAGTATAAATTAATTATAAAGAATGTATAAAATAATTTTAAATCTAAATAAATACAATGAAGTGAAAATCAAATTTAATGAATGTGAATAAAAAAAAGCAAACGCTATAATATTGCACTGCAACGAAAACAAGCACATTCAGATGAAAGCATGTATTTTGTGTACGTGTGTGTGAGAGTTAAAAACATTTTCATATTACTAATTACATGCACATAACTGGATGTAAAAATCCAAAACAAAAAATGGTTTTTTTTCACAATGCCAATCATACATTGCAAATATGAAAAAAAAATGTTATGCAACAAACAAAAGTGTGAGTAGAAAAGCTGTGACATGTCGCGTGTTAACAATTCATGTTTATTATTCGTTTCATTTAAAAAAAAAAAAAGAATGAAACTCTTTCTTACCGAACGTGTACGGCACTAACTGAAGATTGACTCGTATTACCATCATCGAATACGGGGTTATCCATTGAATATGTTGCGGGCGGAGGTGACTTAGATTTCTTTATATTAGTTAAACGACGCATTAGTGAGACGCCTTTCTCTTTTTTCTCTTTCTGCAATTAATTCAATTTTATTGGCAAATTTTAATTATTATTTATATATCAATTTTATAATTTTATTATTATTGTTGTTTTTTATATATTTTAATTCAAATGCAATAGAAAGTAAAAACAAAAATAGGAAAGAATTGGAATTCTTTTAAAATGAGAAGTATTAATTACCTTTTCGGAAGATTTCACAGGTGTTGCGGTAGCGTTCGCAACGGCTGCTGTACCATGTGCTGTATTATTCGGACTTCTATTCAAATCATTGTTTACTGTTGTATTTGGAAGTGAAGCTGAAGCACCAGCAATTATTGGAGGTGGCAATTTACCCGGTGACGCTGCGAATGAAAGAAATATTTCACTTATTCGTGTAAAATAAAATTGAAAATTAACTAATTTAAATTAACTAATCAAATAAGTGATGACGTTGAAAATATTCTTACCAACATTAGCAGGCATTACGGCACTGTGACTTCTTCCAATAGGAGTTATCGTGGTTTGTTCTCCCTGTCTTGGAGGACTTTGTCCCTGTGTTTGCCGCTGTCCATGCCAGGATGAGGAGACAGTTGGCATTGGACTCAAAGCTCTCGGTGGTAATTCAGGTGGAGGCAGTGATCGTATATTATAAGATGGCTGTGGAGCGGGACTTTTGCTTTTCGTGTAAGTTACAGTTGGCCTCGCTTCACTGTTCGATTGAGAGGTCATTGTTGTCGAGCTCTGTTGAGGCACTGCGCTCGGCGAACTTCGACAAACGGTTCTCTGGCATCTAAATTCATTAACATTACTTTAAACAATTTATTATTATTAATTATTTATTAATTATTAATATTGCTCATTTCTATTTAGTATTATTTCTCAACCAGTAAATTCACTTATCTCAAAAAGATAGTAAATTAAAATCCCGGACTGTTAATTATTTAAATAATTCTAGACTTTTTGATTTTATTTCTCTACTTTAAATTCGAGATAAATTTTATATTGAAGCTTTCCTAGCGTAATTTTTTTCATTTTTTTTCGGGACTCACTTGGCAGGAGCTACGTAGTTTCCTGGAAAGACGCCACACTTTTGAGTGCGATTCGATGTCCCTTTGAACCAGCCATCCTGACATCTTTCAGTCACCATGTAAACAGCGCCTTTTCTCAATTCGAGTTCATCACCTTTTTGCGGTTTATACGGATATAATGCAATATACGCAGCTGGAAGATTCGCAATATTTATTGAATTAACAGGAAGATTTGATGTTGGTTGCGAGAGAATTAAATCGCTACTTCCTCTACGTTTGTGTCTTAGATCTCCATTTCCTCCAGTCTGAAAAATTATTCATTAGATCGTATATTCTCAATAAATAACTAAGTAATCTAATAAATCTCTAAATAAATAAATGAATAAAAAAAAAATGAAGTGAAAGATTTATTAGGAAAATAAGTGTCACTTTTGTTTAGCAGTTAAAAGAAGAAAAAGAAAGAAAGAAAAGAGAATGGAAATTTAAAAAATCAGTTTAATTTTTACTTGAGATGGAGAAAATGTAAGATCGCCAGTTGCGCCATTATTGCTGCCACTAGAAGAATCAATCGGTGGACTGAGAATTTCAGCACTGTGTCTATGATGAGGATGGGGATGATGACCTGTATTCATTGCAGTGAAACTGTGCCGTTTAACATTTTGTCTACTGCCAACAGCTGGAGGCGATATCGCGGGACTACTTGGACTACTAGGTGCAGTGCTAGAACTACTCGATGTACTTGAGCTATTTGGAGTATTTGGCGTGGTAGTTGTTGAACTGCCAGATGAAACCGTGGAACTTGAATCAGACACTGGCAGTGCCGCAGTCTGCAAAGCGTCATGTCAGCCAAAAATTGCAATAATATTCACAAAAATAATAATAAAAAAGACAAACTAAATACGAAAAAAATACCAAAAAAAATATTTAAAAAATACGAAAAATATTTTAAAAATATAAAAAAAAAATACAAAAAATAAAATAAATGCAAAAAATATAAAGAAAAAAAAACTAAATAAAGTAACGATAATAAATGAAAATAATAAAGATGAAAAATTTCCTTATTACCGGATTAATTTGAGGTCTTGGTTGACTCGTTGTTTGTACATTTCGTGAATGATCAGTCGGAATTAAAGGAGTTGTTTCTTCATTAGTTGGTGTTGGAGGTGCCACTCTCGATGGTCCCGGTTGAACACTGTCAAAGAATGTAAATTAATAAATTAAAAAAATAATTTATAATTAAATTTAATGTAATTACATAATTTATCTATTTAAAGTAAAAAAATTACAAAATAATTTCAAATTTGAAAAAAGGGTAAAATTAGAAAATTACGAGAGCGAATATTCTTATTCTCAAGAAATTCTAATTTTTTGACCCTTTAATTTCAAGAATTTTGAATATAAATAGAAAAATTCTAATTATTTCCCCCCTATTTTTACTCTATATTTTGTACCTCTAGGAATTTTAGATTTTTTTTGTTTATTGTCAGTAATTTTAATATATATACGTATTTTTGTGATGAATAACATTTTTAAAGAGATCGATAACAATTTTCCAAGTGGTTAACATTTAACTAATTTTCAGTTGCATAACTTACTTTGTGGATAATTTCATTAAAGCCCTAGCAACGCTGTTTAGTTCGACAAAAGCCAATGGAAATATGCCGATACGATCTAAAAGTTTTCCCTCTGCCCAATTTTCATCCACTCTTCGAATCACACTAATAACCTCCCCCTGTAAATCAACAAGTCATTAAAAATAAAATTTTTACAAATTTTCTATAAATCGTTTATAGGTAATTTGTTCTGATTCTTACTTTATTAAATGTAAGACATCCGTCTTCATCATCATTGGACATTCGAAAATCGTATAATGCCTTACATTGTGGAACGTGCGGTGGTAAAGGTGTCATTACCTGGAAATTTTTGAAACAAAAATTTTAGAAAATTAATCCAAAGTTATTGAATTAAAATAATTATCTTGCTGTTTATTTATTGTTTAAATTTATTATAAATATAGATAAATACAAATTTAAATAAATACAAACGAAAATAAAAACAAATGTAAATATAAATTAAAAAAATTGATTTATTTCTACTATTTATGATAATAAATTCTAAAATGTTTTATATTGTATCAGTAAAGTTAATTCTTAAATTTTACTATATTTTTTATAATATATATGAAAAAGAAAGTACCTGAATGTAAGAAAGCGGAAAAACTCCATGATTGGTTCCACATTCTCCGAAATACCAGTTATTATCGATCTTCTTTCGCAAAACAACAATATCCCCTTTTTTGAAACTCAAGTCACTAAATTTGAAAACAAAAACAAGAAAATTACATACACTATTAATTTTTAACTGTATTGCCTCGAAACAATAATATAAAGCATTACATAAACAATTATTTGACAAATTGTAGTTGTCATTCGAATTATACGGTAAAATTTTCAACTTGCTTATTATTAGTAAACCATTTAATAACATGTAATCTGTTTGATTTCTGCAAATGATAAAGACATCCATTTTTCACAATTTATATTGTACTTTGGCGAGTCATTCAAACCCCAGATCATTAAATTACACATTTTCAGGAAGAAATAATAGAAAAATTTTCAAGTCAAAAAAAGGAGATAAATGGACAAATAAAAAACAGGAATCACAATAGTTTTTTTCTTTAAAATAGATAAAATAAATAAATAAAATAAAAAATAAATTTGTCTTCACCAATAAAAATTAGAATTATTTAAAAAGTTCTATCACTTGAAAATTGAATTTAAATTCAAGAAAATTGAAATTTGCAGCGAAGAAAATTTGAATAAAATTGAAATTTCTATTGATTGAAATATGAAACTCCTTACATTTAAACGTTTCTTTGTTTATATGATGCAATATTTTTATATCCGTGAATACAAGACATGTGTAATATTAAAAGATACGAGGAAAATTAAGAAACTATTTTCAAGCTTAATTCATGAATTCTTTAAACTTTTATCAGTAATGAAAAAGTATTTCATATATTGTAATTAAATAATATTGTAAAAAACGTTTTCTAATCCAAAGGTAATTTTATAATCATTGCTAATTGTCCTTTCATTAATAAAGAAACGTACCCTGGAACTTTTGATACATAATCGTATATGGCACGCCCGTAAGGTTGATTATGAAGATGAACTTGCTTTGCAGCAACATTTGTATGTCGAGAAGGATCAACAGCGAGAACAACTGGTTGATTGGTATTAATTGTTAGAGCAGGGGCGACTTGATGACCACCAAATAAGCGTTGGGGCCCATTATTACTCTTTGATGGTGTCTTAATTCCCTTTGGAATTGCATTACGCATTCCCTCCAAAATTCTCATCAGTAAAACATTTGGTGGCAAGTCATCAATTTTAGCATCAACAAGAACACGACATTCTGGACATCGTAATTCACGATGAGTACTGACAATTTCCTCTAAACATTTTTTACAAAATGTATGCTGGCATGGCAACACTTTACTTGATGTATCTAAACGTTCTAAACATACGGAACACTCTAAAAGGTCATTCAGCATACACTCATCCATTGTGACTTGAATTCTCCCTTTTTTTTGTTTTTATCGATATTCACTCGTCAGCTGCAAACTTTTGTCTCACTCCCTCTTACTTTCCTTTTGGAAAGAGAGTTTATTTATCTGCTTTTTCCTTTCCTTTTCTCTTGTTTATCCAGATAGGCACAATCAGCTGTTCTGTTATTTGACAATTCTCCTTTAATAGACTCTCTAATTAAAGTGATTAATTTCACGAGTATTATTTGATGCAATGGGAAAACGCCTTGATTCAACGTGTCGTAGACAACGCGATGATGATTGTCGATCAGTGCCATTTTCTTAAGTATTTTTTAAAAAGTTAATTCCACCAACTAAATATTTACAATTGCAGATGTGAATTCTCTTTGATGATAATCTCTCATGAATTGAACACATTATTGCACTGATAAAATGAAACACAGTTTATATGTATTAATAGAAAAACACACACAAGGGAAAATTGGAATCAATCACTCTCCGCCATTTCCGGTTTTTTAAAAGTTCTTAGTCGTCGGTAAAGCATTGAGCAAGTAACAAAACAGAAGGGCAATAACATAAATATAATGGTGTCCTCACATGTCTTTACTTTACATCACACACATATTTTTATATTATTATTATTATTTTCTCCATTAGTTTTCGATTGATTGAATAAAATTATTTTTTTTATTTTATTGATAGTATTTAATTATCAAATTTAGTACGGCATTAATGGGAATTACTTAATGAGTTGTTTATACATTTCAAATGTCCCGCTGTTTTCAACCAATCGTATGTCTCGATTATTATCGATCATGCGCAACATGGGATTTTATTTAAATGCTCCAAGCCACCATAAATATCTCTAGTATTATAATTTCTATGGAGTAATTATTGTTATTTATAAATATACGGAAATTAAAAAAAAATCATTGCACTTCAAGGACTGAAGATATTTATTAAAACTGAATCTCCTGATAGCCAAAAGTGGCCATAATTGATATTTATAGCAAGTTGTAAATTGTAATTAGTCAGAATAGTCAGAACGGATAAAAGAAGGAGATTATCTAACCTATAAAAGCGCATTATTGATTGTTGCTATACATGCGTAACTAATTTACGATCTAGTTTTTAATAAATCGATCGGTTTGTTTAAATTTCATCGTCAGTATAATTCTATATATAGTGCTAACGATTTTCAGAAAATTAAAAATTTCTCTCTGTGTTATAAATTTTACGGTGTTGCGGGTATTTTAATAATATATATATATAGAAAATGGAATTTCCAAAATCCCTAGAGATTTTTAGCTTTTCATGAGAAAATGTCATGCGCTGAAAAGAGAAGGGGAGATATACGTTTGGTAGCACCACAAGCAGCCGTGGCACTACAGTTCGTGTCGACGATTGTGTAGATAGTGAAGGCAAGTTTTGTGAGAAAGTGAGGGTGGGTATATCCCTAACGAACTTAAAACACGCCAGTCCATGTGCTCCTCTGATTAAGATGCTCATCAAAGAATTGTAAGTTATTCAAAATTAGCATTATTATTCTTCACTTTTCAATCAGTCAATAAACAATCGTTAGTCGGAATTTTTAAGGCTAAAAATCAAAAGAAGTATAGTATAACTAATCTTTAACGGTGGGTGGTGTTAGTAGTGAGGGGAGGAGGTGGCCTCAACCCTCGTCCATCACAAAAAGAGGGGGAGATCAGCATTAAAAGAAATTCAATTTTGCTTTTTCAAAAAGAAACATTTTCCTCATAGTTGCTCCAATCAATGCGTATACGTGTCTCATTTTCTTTACACACTATGTAAATTTGTCAATTTTCCTCACAATTATTTTGAATTTTGGTGCAACTTAGGAAAAAAAATCACTTTCAAGGTCATGCAATTTTCGAAATTATCTTAACTATCGACTGTTTGTTATACTTAATTGTTTTTTCATTATTCTGTTTCAGCCGTGTCACCCTGCCCCTTACCGTTGAAGAGGTGAGTTGTCCAAATGGCATATTATAATTATTTTTTAATACCAGAATTGACTTATCATGCAAAAAATGTCTCCATCACACAATTTATATACAAATTGATATCACGATTTCTTGGGAGATGCAATTCATCTATTAATTAAGTTTTCCCAACATTGGATAATAATTGCAGTTTTGATTTTATAATCTACCTTGGATAATATATTACCTACCAACAATAATTTGTTTCATGGACAAAAAAACTTAATCTATTTTTATGTGAAAATTCTTATCAAGAGAAAATCTTTTCGTCTCTTTTGGAAAAAAGAAAAAAAATTAGCATAGCCTGCCATGACTCATGTTTGATATCAAATAAGTCAAGGAACACGTGACGCAAATACAAATTATAAAGACAATTTTCAATTGATAATAGTATATATAGGAAGGTTGAATGCAGCTCCTTTCAAAATTGTAATTCAATTTTAAAGTCTTTGGAAGACTCTATTTATGGATCTATCAAATAATTGATGTTCCAGGATGAAAGGACTTGCATTTCGATGCCAATTAAAATCAATAGGTTCAATGTGAAATTAAAATTATTTCTTAAATCAAAAAAGAAAAGAGAGAGAGAGAGAAATTTAATTCTGTTCGATGATTTGAATTTAATTGCATTAAAATTTGTATGTAATTATATAATAATCAATAGTGTGTTAATATTTTTATCCTTATGTTACAGTATCAAGTTGCTCAGTTATATTCTGTAGCGGAGGCTAGTAAAAATAATACAGGCGGTGGAGAAGGAATTGAGGTCCTTAAAAATGAACCATTCACGGATTATCCGTTACTAGGGGGGAAATATTCATCAGGTCAATATACTTACAAGATTTATCATTTAGCGAGTAAAGTGCCTGCCTTCATTCGTCTCTTACTTCCAAAAAGTTCTTTCGAAATACACGAGGAAGCATGGAATGCTTATCCATACTGTAAAACTGTCATAACAGTAAGTATCTAATTTTAAAAAAAAATTTTAATACTGATCAAAAACCTGAAAAATTGTTTCACAATCTTTTTAAATAGTAAAAAAAAATAATTTATTTCCACTAACTTTGTCTCATTCTATTTATTTTTTAACTTTTCGAAAAATAATTAACAATATTGATTGTCTTTGTATTTATATTTATTACTGTGAATAATAATGTTTATTTTTTCAGAATCCAGGTTACATGAAAGATAATTTTGTCATTATGATTGAATCATTCCATATTGCTGACACTGGAAACCAACAGAATGTAAGTTATCAATATAAAGAACATTAATTAAGAACAATGAAGAAAATTGTGTTTAATTATGTTTAATTCTGTTTAATTTGGTAAAAGTCCGCATTTCTTGGATGAATCTTGTTGCATTGCGTAATATACATTATAAAGATTTAAATATTTAGCTCATTTAATTGTAATACAAACCAAATGTTCATTTTCCTTTTATTTCAATTTTAATTTTCGAAATTGGGTTTAGATTTTATTTAGAAGAAAAAAAAACCTAGGCATTGAAATTATTCAACCTTGAAAGATTTGGATCTGAACAGAAAAGTTACAATACCTTCAGTATTCTATGCTTTCCAATACATTCCTCATTTTCCTCATTTAGAAAAAGTTTTCTAATATAAAGAATATGTATATATAAAATTTATACGCTCTATTTAAAATCAAACTTTAAATGGAATTTTCCACACATTTTTTTTTAAATATTGAAATTTACAAAATTGGTATATTTCTACATTGGTTAAACTCACAAAATTTACTATATAAATCGTAAATAATTATTTTAGTTTTCTAAAAAATTTTCAATGGATAGAATAATTTAAAAATTAATAAATTTTGTACAAATTTATTTTCTTTTGTGTTTAAAAACAGGTACACGAACTACCTCCTGATAAACTCAAGGTTAGAGAAATAGTGCATATAGATATAGCGCACGATCCAATTGCAAGTGCAGATTATAAGGACGATGAAGATCCGACGAAATTCAAGTCACAAAAAACGGGACGAGGGCCTCTTAATACAAAGGAATGGAAAAATAATGTGACACCTGTGATGACATGCTACAAACTTGTTACATGTGAATTTAAATGGTTCGGCCTGCAGACAAGAGTTGAAAATTTCATTCAAAAATCGGAAAGGCGTTTATTTACTAATTTCCATAGGCAGGTATTTTGTTGGATAGATCGCTGGCACGGTCTCACAATGGAGGACATTAGATCAATTGAAGATAAAACTAAAGAGGAATTAGACAGGGTAAACATTGCTTTTTTCATTACGTAAATTTTGTTTTACTTGAGATTTAAATTTACATTTTCAAATGATAAAAATCGTTATTCAACTTGACAGTCTTTAATAAAAAAAAAAAATTTCGAAATTAAAAACAACGAATTCAATTTTTTTTTTCATTTCATTATTTTTAAGTTCGAATATTTGTCAATTTGATTATTTTTAAAGTCAACTTATTGTAATTTAATTATTTTTAAATTCAACTAATTGTCATTTAATTATCTTTAAGTTCGACTACTTTGTAACTTAAATATTTTTAAATTCAGTTATTTTCTTTAAAATTCAATAGTTTTCAAAAATACAAATTTTTTTAATTCTAAACAAATTCAACTATTTTTAAGTTAAACAATTTTTCTTTTATTTAATTATTTTTTTGTTAAACTATTTTTCTTTTACTTAATTATGTGACACATTTTGGAAAAATTTGCATAAAAAGGAAAAAAAGTTAACGATTAAATGGTCTCCTTCGAAACGTAAAAATTGTCTATCACTCATGACCATCAGTAATAAAAATACAAACCTTTCTTAAGGAAAAAAGTGAACGATGAATTTTATATTCTCTTTTTATCATTTTTCTATAGCAATAAATTTGAGACTGTCATTGAATTGATAACAATTTGAATTGAAAATTGAAAGTAATAAAATAACATAATTATCTAATTATCCGAAATTTATTTACAGCAACGACATCAAGGGGAAGTTCGAGGTATGCGCGCCGACGATTGAGCCTTTGATAGTTCTTGCTTAATAAGGTTAAACCAATTTCGTTCTAAAAAAAGAAAACACAAATAATAAAAAAAGGAAAATAATAATACACACGTACATAAATTCAATGCTATTTCTAATCCAGTACGATTGGAAATTTTTTCAGACTATCTCTGTCTAGATTCAGTATCTGCTGTATTACTTACAAAATATTTTAATTTATTTACCTTGTCAGACGTTTTAGATAAATGTACGTACAGTCAAATAGTAACGTTAACAAAACATTATTAACACGAAAAAAAAATAATAATAATGAAGCGCCAAATGGCTTTAGCTCTTAAACGATAAAGCAAAGTCTCTCGACATAAAAAAAAGAAAAAAAAATATGAAAAAAACTTCAGTATAGATATTTGATTATTAATAATTTATTGATAGTCTAGTAGTTGAATGATAATAATATATCTATTAACGTTTGTTAAACAAGCAGATGAAACATGCTCGCGCTGCAAGACGCATAAGTGATTTAACGAATGAATGTTTTCAAGTGGCAAATTCAGAAAGAAGTTTTATGAAATAGTTGTGATTTTAAATTTAAAGAAAAAGCTACTGTTTCAATTCTGGAAGTGTTAAGGTATAATATTAATAATAATATTAATAGTAATATTAATAACAATAATAATAATAATAATAATAATAATAGTAGGTTATAAAATTAATGAAACCAAGCAGTCAATGATGCACTTATTTTTATCTCAAAAACAATTATATAGGAGAAAATGGTGAAACGAAAAGAAAAAATTATTTATCTGCTTGAAATATAAAAAAAACACCGTTTGTGCAATTGTTTACAGACGTTAGGGGGTTTAATAATTATCAATTTTAAGAAGAAAAAAAAACAGTGCCCTTGTGATTATACGTTTACTAGGAAACTTATAACAGTTTTTTTAGCGCAGCCTTATTTTTACATTTTAATTTATTTCGCCAAAAAAAACAATTTCTTTTGCATTTGAAAATCTTGTCAAATAATAAAGATATCTTGTCAGTTACCTAAAATAGTTTTCAATGACAAAAAAAAAATATTGTCATAGATTTTCAATCTAGACTTCTAATAAATAAATAAATAAATAAACAAAAATCTTAAAATATTCAGTGATTTAACATTAAAGCTACTTACGATTTGATTACTCAATGTAAAGTAAAAAAAACAAAATTGATAAAAGTGCGTATAGAATCGAAGTTAGGCTATTTCAATTTTTTCGATGATGGAACAGTGAATGAATGACTTAAAAGATGCACTATTGTATATAATTGAGTCATACAATGAAATCCAATTTTCAATTCTTTGTATAATGAAAATTTTCATCACAAACTTTATTTTTTTCCTATGATAAATATTTACTTTAACTGCACAAACTAAAGACCTGCGCGTCTTTTACAAGTGAAAAAAAATTGCAATTTAGAAAATATCTTTCTGCTTTATAGTAAATTGTTAACTTATAAATTTTCTTAAATCTACGATTTTAGATTCAAAAAATAGAAAAAATTTTTTTTTGAAAAAATACTAGCCAAGTGAATTTCATTGTATAACAAAGTGGAAAAAAAGAAACAATTTTTGGATAGCTAGCGATTAGTTGTTTCTGATTGAACAGGATAGCAAAAATAATGTCGCTATCCTGTAGCGCTGCCAAAGGGCTGATAGTGAATTTCCCACAATATATATATATGTAAATATATATATGTGTGTGTAAAAAAAAGTGTATATGTATATACATGATAATAGATATACATATATTGATTCTCGAGGTGAAGAAGCTAATAAAACTCTAAGATAAATAACATATAAAATTTATTTCTTTAATATATATTTTTTTTGTATAAAAATAGTCCGAAATATTTCTCTCTAGAAAAATTTGTAGAAATTTGTTTTTATTGTACAAGTTTTTTGCGTAATATCTTTAGAATATCTTTAGAATCTGTTTGGAATTTATTTCCAAAAATTAACTTAAATTGTACTCCTTTATTAGATTTCCAGCAATTACAAGTTTTTGTATTTCAGAAGTTCCTTCATAAATTTCCGTTATTCTTGCATCTCGATAGTGACGTTCAGCGGGCATGTCACTCACGTAACCCATACCGCCGAGAACTTGAATGCATTGATGTGAGCAGAAAGTTGCAGCTTCCGAGGCAGCGAGTTTAGCCATTGCAGCTTCCTGGAATTGGAGGAAAATTGTTTTTATTGAAATTTCGAAAAAAAATGAGTTTGGAGGAATCTTTCGATCCATGTAAGGTAAATTATAATTTTAATATCTTCTGTTCTACCTTGGTGTATGATTGATTATTGTCTTTCAGATAAGCAGCTCTCCAGGTGAGAAGTCTCGCGCTCTCGAGTCTCAAAGCCATGTTCGCTAATTTTTCTTGGATCGCCTGTAGTTTCATGATTGGCTTTCCAAAAGCCATTCGCTTCGATGCATATTCCATTGCGCAGTCCAAGGAAGCTTGCGCTATTCCTAAAGCTTGACCTGCAATTCCGATCCTTCCCGAGTCTGCGAATTTATTTGGAAAAAGAAAAAAAAATTACATGGAAACATGGATATGAAATGAAAAAGCAGAAAGTGAAAGTAAGATAGATAAGAGAAACGTTTGTCTAATTGGTTAACAAAATTGATAAATTTTTTTTGAACAGAGAGAAGAAAAGCGTCAAAGAAAGAGAAGAAGGGTCAAAAATAGAAATTAGTCTAAATTTGGTAGTTAAAAAATTCTCTCACCTAAAGTCATCATCGCTATCTTGAATCCCATACCAGGTTTACCGAGCATATTCCCAACAGGAACGGGACAATCCTCGAAAATTAATGAACAAGTGCTACTTCCACGAATTCCTAATTTATCCTCCTTTTTTCCAAGAGACAAGCCCTTCGTCGGTTTATCGACAATAAATGCACTGATACCCTTGTGCTTCATTGTTTTGTCAGTCGTTGCAAACAAAACAACGCCATTTGCCTCATATCCATTTGTAATCCAGGCCTTTGTTCCATTAACAATGTAATTATTCCCTTCGATTTTTGCCACAGTTGACGCTGCACCAGCATCCGATCCATTGCCCGGTTCACTGAGTGCAAAACATCCAAGTTTCTTATCTTTCAAAAAACCAACAACATACTTCTCCTGTTGTTCATTTGTGCCGAATTTTTGTATTGGTCCAAGAAAAAGTGTATTCATTACACTCATTATAACTGCTGTACTCGCGCATCCTCTCGCTATTTCCTCCATGACAATTGCATACGCCAAATAGTCAAGTCCACTTCCACCCATTGATTCAGGTGTACTGACACCAATGAAACCAAGATCTATCATTTGATTTATCTGCTCTGCTGGAAATTTGTGTTCTTTGTCGATTTTCGCCGCTATTGGCTTTAATTCCTCCTCGGCGAAACTCCTATGTAAAAAGGGATGAAGGAGATTTTTTTTCAAAGTAGAGAAAAATAGGAAAATGAATTAATTTAGCTAAAATATTAATACAATATTAATATAATATTAATACGATATTAATACAATATTAGTGATGACAAAGGATTAATTAAAATTTTTAGTTCCTTTGTGTGAAAATAGTCTTCTTTCCGACAGTAAATTATTGCAAAATATTTATTAAAGTTGAAAACTTTTTTTCGACACAGGGTCATCACTAGGTGTTTTATTTAAACTTTTGTTAAAATTTCCAATGACGAGTATATGTAAATATTCAACCTTTGAATCCCACAAAGCTAGTTATTTAAAATTCTTTAAAAGAAAAAGGTAATTTGAAAGAGCAAGAAAGAAAATCGTTTGTCATAATGAAACTTTTCATTTTATTATTCTGCAAATTGATTTTCAATTTTCTTTTCTCTCCATTTTAAATTTTCCATAAAAAAATCATTTTCTTAAAATCCAGATGAATATAAAAAATAGTAAAAAAAATTTTTACTATTACAAAATTATTAATTAACGAGATAATAAATAAAGATTCATAAAAGTAAAAAGTAAGAAAACTAAAATACTCAAAAAAAAGAAAAGGTAAATAGGATGAAAATACCTGCATGTTTTTTGGAGAATTTGATGTGTTTCAGGTAGAGAAGTAATAGATGCAATTCCACGTTGGAATTTAAGGGCCGTCCTACACGCTCCTAAAATATAATTTAAAAATTATTTTAATAATTAGTTATTTTTAGTAACAATTTTTCTTAATAATAATCTCGAAAGGGAAATTAATAATTTTTAAAATATAATTTGTTCACCTAATAATTTAAAACTCTGCATGGTGATTATATTATATTAATTATTATTGTATATAGAAATTTGCTTAAAAGGAAAATATGTGGAAGATAAGACCTAATTGACTTTAACCGCGATTAAATAATAAATAAGGAGAATAATCTATTTTTTACAACTAAACCATCCTACACAACACAAAGCACTCACACAAACTAAATTTTCCTTCTTTATTTTTAAGTACAGCAGAAGAAATTAAATGTGGGGGAAAAAAATTTATTTCCTCTATTTTAAAAATTAAGGGAAAAAAAATTTGTTTTCCGCTACGATTAATAATATACATTTTTTTTATTTGAAAATCCAAATAAATTTAAACATAAGCACAAAGGAAAAACTCAAAATAGTGAATTAAATTTTTTATTGAACCATAGTGTACGTAAATAATAATAATAATTATTGTTATCAACCAATTGGAAGCTGGGTAACTAAGAAAGTTTTACAATTTACAATTGGTTGATAATAATTCTTGTAAATCATGAAAGTAAAATAGATTGGAATTTTATTCAATGACTAAAAACGAATGACCAATCTCTTGAGGGAAAAAGTGTTTCACTATAGGGAAGTTACTTTCAACCGGTTTGTAACACTTTCGGAGCAGCGGGAACGTAAATTAACATTTAAATTGTTTTTCCATTTATTTATATTGTTTATTTACTTTTTATTTTCTAAATAAATTTTTATAAACTATTCAATTTTTATGGAAATTTTTAAGTAGTTACAAAAGGAGAGAAGAGAGGAAAAATTTTAAACAATATTTCATTTTTCATTTTGTAAAAAAAAGTTTTTGTTTATTATCTAATTTACATTTTTCTTTTTTCAGATGATGGTTCTTCGTTTGGATTTATGGATGAATATTAATGGGCCATTGAACTCCAATTCTTAAGGGATATTTATATAATAATTACCGCAATTATAAAGAAAGTGGATCACAAATGATGAAAAAGTGAAGATATTAATATACGTGAGTAAAATAAACTTTTATTTGACTCGAGTCAAATAAAATTTATTTGATGCAAATAAATATTTATGTTGATAATAGTCAAGTTGAATTATTTGAAATAAATTTTTTTTCCGTGTATTTTATTCATAATTAATAAAAAAATTTTCAATTTCATAAAAGAAGGAAAAGAAAAACACAAAATTGTTTTTATTTTTCCGAATTTACGGAATCAAATTATATAATAGAATGTAACATAAGTGATTAATTTTTTTTTTTTATTAATTATTACTAATTACTAATTTTAATTGTTATTGAAATTTAAATTTTGAAGGAGCCGCCAATGGGGATGGTGGAGAGGAATCAATATCCAGAAGAAAACCACCCCCATACGCATGTACAAAGATAAACGAGGCAGCTGTTGGAGTTATTTCATTATTTGTGTACAAAAAGCGATTGATAAGGAAAAAATCTGTTGGAAATTCTATAATATTTTCAAGTGGAAAATAAAGCCCCCACAGAAACATGTCTGGAAATAAGTGTGTCAAGCCCCCCCGGAAAGCTTACGTGAAAGAACCACACGAGATGACTCACTCAGAGAAGCTGAAGCTTATTGATGATGAACTTAATTCTTTTTATAGGTATATTTATCCTTCAACTTTTAAATTTACCGAAACAAGTTAAATCTAATTTTATTCATTTGACTCAATTTTAAAATTTCCAAAAAAGAAAAATGTATTTATTTTAAAAAAATATTTATTTTAAATTCTATGGTTTAAATAAAAATCAATGTAATCAATTTCAAAATATTCTACGTATTCAAAATTGAGAAAAAAATTTAATTGATGAAAAAAATTTTCTTTAGTAAAATTTCTTTATTATTAATAATTTCTTTATTAAAAAGAATTTTTTTTGAAATATGTTTGTAATATTTGGAATTTATTTGCAGATATTGTCAACAAGCCGGTTTCACTGAAGATGAAATGGATATTATTTGTCAACCATTGGTGGCGGTCATGAGAAAATCTTGGTTGCAATTATTTTTTCGGGCAACGGTACTGTTAGTCATAATTGGTACCCTGGCTTGTTTAATTGCGCAAATGGATTTTCTTGGAACTCATTTCACCGCTGTCAGCAGACTTCTTCTTATCAAAGTGTTACCAATTTGGAATTGGCAACCGCTTTATTATGAAAATTGTATGATTAACAATCCATTTTACAACGATTACACCGTAACTGAAGAGGATTGTGTGGTAAATAATTTTTTTATTTTGTAATAATAAAATTGCCAAAAAAATTTTTTTTTCTTTTTAAATTCGTTAGTGGATAATATTTTTTCTTTTTTCAGACATGCGAAGCACTGGAGAACATTGATCGTTTATCGGACGTGAGATATCGTAATTTGGTTGACAATTATTTAAATCGTGATGCACCTGCAATTATAACGGATGCAATGAGTTCCTGGCATGTCATGAATACGGATTATTTTTGGTTCGACAATATTACAAATGTAATTATAAATGTCTCATTTCGGAATTTAATGAAATATTGAATTTAAATTATTCTCTTAAGTATTTCATTGAAAATTTGTAAAACACTAAAAAAAAGAATCATTTATTTATTTTACTTTCATATTCTCAAATATTATTTTTTTAAATCTATTTCTCAATTTTTAAAAACCGTTTTTTACATATTTCGACGTTTATTAATTACTAATTGTATCATTTTTTTTAAAGCTCTACCTGGAAAATGAACGTTTGATGGAGACAGTACCGTGTTCATTGACATCGAATTTAAGAACAGGATCATCAGATTTGGCGGCATTTTTACGAAGAGTTCATTCTCCAGGCGTTGCAAAATGGTTCGTTCATTGGCAAAATTGTGACATCAATGCGGTTAAAGTTCTTAGGAAATATTATCAGCGACCTTACTTTCTGTCGAGTACAGTTTCTCCAGCTCATTTTAATTGGGTCCTCATGTCATCGGATTACAATAGTCCGAATTACAAAAAAGTTGAACTTGACTCGGGATTAATTGCCTTAGCTCAATTAAGAGGAGCCACACAACTCAGGCTAACGCCAATTAATCCTTGCAATAGTTCATGTCCCGAACTCATTGCCGATCTGCATCAAGGCGAAATGTGTAAGAATTAAGCTAGAAAAAAAATATATTTATTTATTCCTTTCTATATAATGAATTAAAAAACGAATCCTTTTCGTATGAATAATTTTTATTTTTTTATTTTAATAAATTTTAATATTTATATTTTTTATTCTGTATATTATTATATTTAATATAAAAAAATATTTTTTACTGTTTTCAGTAATTTTCACTAATTTAATGTGGAATCTGGAATACGCGCCAATGAGAGGTTTGGATAATATAGCGATTCTCACAGAAACAGTTTGGGAGGAAGACTCATGAAATTTATAAAAAAAAATTTTGTTAAATTTTTTCAACTTCTTGATGTAGACTGTGAAACTTCCAATATTATATATTACAAACAAACAAAAATGTTTGCTCACGGTAAAAAGGTAAAAAAATATATATACACATTTTAATTCATTAATAAAATGATTTTTTAAATTATTTATCAAGATGGTTTTGCAAATTTTGAAAAATATACTATTATTAACTTTCTTTATTCTTTTGAATCTATTTTCGAAAATATTTTTTAAAATAAATTAATATTCAATGAAAAGTATTTGTTAACATTTTTCTTTTCTTTTAGTATTAAAAATTAATTTCTTTTAATTATTAACAGTAATTATAAATAATAGTATTAATAATAATGAAATTGAACATGGATTTCAAATTGTTTGTTTTGTTATGTTGGCAGAAGAGCCACGAAGGTTAGAAATTTTGTTATCTTGGGTTGGTACTAGTTCTACCTAACTTCACTCTAAAAAAAAGACACTTAGAAAAAAACTCGAAAATGTATCGAAATAAAAGCATTGAGAATGTGAACTGTGAATAGAAAGGCGAACTCACGTTTCCAAATAAGAAAGTGTGCATCGTGTGCATAAACGTAAGCGCACTCGGATATCTGGCGCGAAAATTCAAATTGTAATTTACAACTTGCCAAGATGTTTACTTTTTTACTTGTAAATTTACACTACCAAAAAAGACTACAAATTGTCAAAAGTGAACTACCAAACACCACCAAACTACCAAACAATACCAAAAGAAATTTTTAAAAAATTTGAATTTTTGGAGTGCTAACTTCACGGTTGCGATTCTCTATATTAAAAAACCTGTTTTCCTTAAACTTGGTGTGCCAACTTCACAGGGCTCATTATCATCTCAACCGCTTTCATAGACGCAGATATTCGAAATCAAAATGAAGATAGAACAGGAGAATATGATGATGAAGAAAATGGTAAGTAAATCTATGAATTTCTTTTATTATGACAAGTAATTAACAACAAGAAAAATGATTAAATTGGATCAAAAAATTAGTTTTATGGTTTTATCCATCATGCACAAAGCATTGCGTCTTGTTAAATTTTAACACCTCTTCTTTGCATGTTTTACCTTTTATTTGTCTATATTTTGAGAAAGTAATTC
>JUFY01000547.1:0-11125 GCA_001855655.1 Leptopilina clavipes
TTAAATATTTAATAAATATTTATATTAGATGTTAATAATGAATATTTATTGTAAATATTCAAGAAATATTTATTTTTAAATTTTTACTGAATATTAATAATAAATATTTATAGAAATTATTTAATAAATATTTATATAAATTATTTAATAAATTTTATTAATATTTATTATACCTATTATTTATATTAAATAAATATTTACGATCCAAAAATAAAATAAGATTGCAATATTTTTTTTCTATTCTTCTTTTCTTTTTTTCTCATGTTAAAAAATTAGAACAATGACTTTAAAATCCAAGGTTTAGCATTTTTCTTCTTTTTTTACAATCATATTTCTAATAAGGAATTTGATTAATAAGAAAGAGATTATTAAACGTTGATTGATCACGAATGCAAATTATAAGTTGTTATGACGAGTTCAATATTTATTTATAAAAAAAGAAGAAATTAATCTAAGGTGGTAAGAGTTGCATATTAACTGATATCTTTATCATGCATATATATATATATATTTTACTTAAGTGTAATATAGTGTTGATTAATGTTATATATATATATATAGGCAAATGCCTGCATAATTTCCGTTTCTACAATTCGCATAAATCTCACTGACCCTGATTTTTTTTTTTTTTGAATCTTTTCGCATTATGCATTGTTTCTCTAGTCGTTTGTCAGGTTTGATAAGTACCTTTCTCTCGTCACATGCCCTTGGACAATAGAATAGCAGTTAATGAATTAATTAAATAAACATTTCATTATTGTAATTTATTATTGTTCCATTCGTTTGAATGAGAATTTTACTGATTTTACTTCCTTATGGTGTATTATTGTATTTATAAAAAAAATTCGCTATTTTTTTGGCAAATTGAATCCAATTAAATAAATAACAATTAATTATTTTGATAATTTTTTTAATTTTTAATAGTAAATGAATAAAATGATTAACTATTTAAATCATTTTACGTAATTTTTAATAGTAAATAATTTAAATAATTTATTTGTTTAATTATTTTTTATATTTTATATTTATATTTTATATTTATATTTTACATTTATATTTTATATTTATATTTACATTTAAATACGTTGTATTTACCATATGATGTAACTATTATACGTTGTATTTACCATAGGTCGTAACTACCATAAAATGAATTTACCATTTGTTGTATTTACCATATGTTTATTTATTTATTTACCATACCACAGCAAAATAATATATTAATTGTTTTTAAATGATAATAATAATAATAATAATAATAATAATAATAATAATAATAATAATAATAATAATAATAATGAATAAATGTAATAAATTGGTTTTATATTTTTTTGTTTGTTTTTGTTTTCAGGCTTACATCTCGTGCGCATTGGGAGTTCATAAAGTCGGTTATGTGATGATCTGTTTCGGTGTAGTGAATGCTGGATGTTCATTACTTTTTGGATCGATTATGAAATTTATTGGCCGTCAGCCAGTCATGGCACTGGGTGCCATTGTTCATGCATCATTAATTGCGGTTCTTCTCACCTGGAAGCCGCATCCCGATAATCCTTATATTTTTTACACCATATCAGGACTCTGGGGAGTTGGTGACGCCGTTTGGCAAACGCAAGTCAATGGTAATTATAACAAAATTATTTTTCACTTTTCTCTAAATTTTTATGAACTTTTTTTTCTTAAATAAATAAAAAAAAATTAATCAATTAATTAATTAATTAAAATTTTTATTTCAATTTTCATTTGTTGGTTTTTTTTACAATTATTTATTTTATCATTTTTTTTTACTGTTATTAATTACTTTTTTTTATTTTATTTTATTTTTATTTTCTTGCTTTCATTATTTTTCATTATTATTTTATTTTAGTATTTTTTTATTTTATTCATTATTTAAAATTTAATTAAACTTTTTTTCTTCATTTGTTTTTTCAAGAAGAAATCAACTAAATTTAAAGATTTCAAAGGGGAAAATTGTCCATGTATGATGGTGCAAAAGAAATGAAAAACGAATTAGAGGACTAAAAAAGATTTGAAATCTTTCAAATGACGAATGAGCTAAAGTATATAGCAATTTACAACAGCGGAGATTAAGTAAAGTAGTCACTATCATTCTTTTTTTTGCATTTTTTGCTTTTTTTAAGCAGTGAAATCTGAAAATGAATGAGGTCGTTTGCGTATCCTTTTACTTTTTTGTAATTTCTCTCTTTCTGTTTCTTTTTTTTTCTTTTTAATCATATCACAAAATCTCAAAAGGGTAAAAAAATCCGTAACGACTAAAAATTGAATCTTCAGCTTTTTTATAACCGGATTTGAAGATCAGAGATGAATTTCTTAGGAACAAGTTCGTCATCCCTAAAGCGTATTCACAAGTAGAAAAAAATTAAATTTTTCCATAAATTTGCAAATAAAGGAGTAAATGAAAATTATTTTGAAAAATTTTGTATTTTGTTAGAATATTTTTCTATTAAAAATTAAATAAAAAAAAATGCCAATATTGTCTATTTGTTGCATCAAGAGTTAAATCAGAAAAAAAATTTTTCATAAATTTTTTTCTGTGTTTTACTGGGTGTAACACATAACACGTGCAATGAACGCTCACTCTGGCATGTACATTCTGAACATTCATGAATACCAACAACATTTAGAAAGTCGCAAGTTAGTGGAGGTCTAGCTTCAAGTGACAGGCTTCATGCTTGCCATCTCCTTAATTTATTCATTTTTCCTTTATTCAACTTTTGTCCACTATATTTGAAAAAAAATGTGAAAAATTCATTTCATTGCTCCCTTTTTTGCAAATAATCAATATTAATTTATTTTTCAATAATAATTATTATAAATAATAATAAGAACAATGATAATAAATAATACAATAATAAGAACAATGATAATAAATAATACAATAATAATAACAATTATTATTATTAATAATAATTAAAATAAATAATAGTTGCATAATAATTTTTTTTATTACTGTATAATATATTATTATTATTATATTATATATTCGAATTTTTCCTGAACTTTTTATTTTATTTTTTTCGAATTTTCTAATAATTTTATTCGATGAAATTTAGTTCAAGAAAAAAAAAATAGAAATAAATAAAAACGGCACATAACTCATTTTAGTGGCGTTCGCGCAATATCTGTAATTTTCATTCAACTCTTTTTCCTCTTTATAATATCGTTATTCTCCATGATACTTCCGGGCGACATTAAAAATGATTTAGTAAGGACATAGATTGTCTCAAAAAATAATAAACCCATTTTGACCTTTATCTACATTTTTTTTTGCCATATTATTATACAATTATTATTGGTTTTTTATTTTGGTATTATTATTATCTTTATTATTATTATTATTTCTATTATTATTATTATTATTAATATTTTTATTATTAATATTATTGTTATTATTAAGTTCCTGTTATTTCACGAGATTTTATTTTATTTTTTTTTGTTTTCATATCTTTTTTTATTGCGAGCTTTATTTTCTTTTATACATTTTTCGCATATTATTTATTATTATATCCTTTATTTCTAAAGTCTTTTTGTATTAATATTTTTATTATCGTTATGTATATATTGTCATTTATTTGACCATTGTTATACTTGTAAATATTTATTATTTTTCATTAAAAAAAAAAAATCATATTATTATTTATTGTTTTTGTTGTAAAAGTTGAATTAAATTTTTTATTACAATTTCCCCCTCTCAATTATCCAGATAATTGAAAAGTAAAAATTTTATTTCTTATTATATTATTTATAGACGTAATAAGTCCTTCGAATTGTTCAATATATTCGCAAATGAGGGGAAAATTATTATTAGACGAATTTTATCATTTCTGAAAAGTATAAGTAGGTTTCGTGTATATATATACATAGTGAACGTCATTCAGGAACTTTTTTTTCAAAATGTCATCCTGTTCACGCCAAGTCTAGAGATAACTGTATTCGTACATGGCAATAGCAGACATCTCCATTTGTAGCCGGTTTCTCCTTGTAATTAGTCCTGGCATCGCTCGCTGTATTATATATATATAGTTAACTGGATATATTTATTATCTGGATTCGATAATCCCTGCTGAGATATTAAAAAAAGGAGAAGAAAAATGACGATATATTCTTCAAGTACATGAAACATAATCTTCACTTTTTACTCACAACAGATATAATATAAAAATTAAAATTTTTTCTTTATATATTTTTCAATAATTTGTTTCCTTTCTGTGCTGCAAATATATTTTTGGACTATCGACTATAACAACTATTGTCTAAAGCTAAGAAAGTGTATTGTTTCGAAAAACAATAAAGAAATAAATTCAACGTCTGTCGATAATTCAGAAAATTTCAAAATTTTGTAGTTCAAAATTTTATTTGAGAAATTTGAAAAAGAATAGTTGTGGCACTTAACTTAGACCTTGAATAATCAGATCCAGTTGAAATTTTTTCAATAGTACTTACAGTTTTTGAGAAATAAGACGGAAAAACTATCTGCTTGACGGTAAAGCAGGAATCTATCTCATAATTTTAGTGTTAAATTCGAAAAAATAGTTCTGGCCTTAAGTTTAGACGTTAAATAAGCAAAAGTTTCAAAAATCGGGAAAATATCACTCATAGATTCCAAGAAACAAGAAAGGATAAAAATATTCTGTAGATAATACAGAAATCTAACAAAGAAAATTAATCAAATTCGGAAAAAAATAGTTATAGCACTTAAATTAAACTTCAAATAAGCTAAATCTTTAAAAATCAAGAAAAGCAGCACTTGTAACATCGGAGAAAGAAGAAGGGAAAATCTTCTCTGCCGGTAATGCAGATATCTGATAAAAAAAATTTGTCAAATTCGGAAAAAATTGTATTGGCGCTTAAATTATATTTCGAATAAGCAAAAACTTCAAAGATCGAGAAAAGTACCACTTCTAAACTCCGAGAAACAAGAAGGGAAAAAATACTCTGTCGGTAATGCAGGAATAGCACTAAAAAAAATTTGTCAAATGCATAAAAAATAGTAGTGGCACTCAAATTAGACCTAAAACAACGCCAATAACAATTCATTTCCTTATAAATAAATATTTATCGCTTAATTATTTAATTAAATAAATTTTCTGCTCGAATAACGTCTAATTTGCGTGGAAAAAATTTTTTTGTTTTTTTTATAATTGTTTTTGATGAGAAAAAAATGTGGGCTTTCCGCAGCAAAATAATTGCAAGGACGATATGAATATATATATAGAATTTAAAGACTCCGAGACAAAATAAAAATGTCTATTTGTCTAAAGATGAACGTTATTGTTTTGCTACCGTTGATTATATATGTATTGTAGATTTTTATCTTGGTAATGAACCAGTATACTACATCCTCTCACCTCACCACCACCTTATACCTCATTTCCTCTTCCATCACACAGCAAAATATATATATATCTTTTTTGTACAGACCTGCGCGCATTTTATCTCCATTCCATTGGTATTATAATGCACATGTTTTTTGAATTCTCTCCACAATTTTTATATACTCCTATGACTGGTTGTCGTAATCACCATAGCAATTATATACCTACTTTTCTGTTAAGAGACTGGTCAAGGATACTTGTTTGTTCGTTACAAGTTTTATTTTATTTCCCCCCTCCCCCACACTAATAATAAAGACGGCAATTACTTTAATCTTTAAAATTTTGTTCTTCATACTCTAATTGGATGCCTAGCTAATTATAATTAACGAAAAAATTTCACTCCTTTTGCTTTCTATTAAGAAGGAAATAATTTTATTTACCTGATTTTACTCTAATTAAAATTTCATCTACCAAACATTTATTTTTATCTGTTATTTATTATTTATTATTTTATTTATTTATAATTTCATTCAATTTTATAAAACAGAATAACAATAATTTCTGAATATATTAAATTATAATGAGATGTAAAAATTATAAACTATTAGATTTCTTCGTTAAAAATTGTAATTCAATGATTTTTCCACATTAATTACAAGGAAGCAAATTGTTAATTGATTTCGTTTAAAAAATAACGTCATTTTTTAAATCTAAATCAAGGTATTGTCAATTGACCTCAAAATATTTTTTCAACTGACAAATAATTATCGTAAAATTGTATTCAAGGAATTTAAGGAAAATTCAAGTAAATTCACGTTACCAAGTAGTGTTAATTTTTCAAAAAAAAAAAAATTTATCAACAAGTCTTAACAATTTATATTTACTTTCATTTATACAATTTCTTTATTTAAAATTAATTTTTTATTACGAACGATTTTATTTATATTAAATTTTTTGTTACCTCATTTCTTATTATAAATATTAAATTAATTTTTAATAGAATATATCATTTAAATTAACAAAAAAAAATAGAGAAAATACCACTTATACCTTTCGAGAAACAAAGAGGGGAATAAATACTCTGTCGGTAATGCAGAAATCTAACACAGAAAATTAGTCAAATTAGGAAAAAAATAGTTGTGGCCCTTAAATTGGATCTAAAATAAATGAAAACTTCAAAAATAGAGAAAATACCACTTATACCTTTCGAGAAACAAAGAGGGGAATAAATAATCTGTCGGTAATGAGAAAATCTGACGCAGAAAATTAGTCAAATTTGGAAAAAAATAATTGTAGCAGTTAAATTATACGTAAATTAAGCGAAAAATTCAAAAATCCTGAAAAATACCACTTGTTTTCGAGAAACAAAGAGGGAAATAACTACTCCGTCGGTAAAACAGAAATCTAACTAAAAAATTTGTAAAAATTGGGAAAAAAATAGTTGTGACACGTAGATAAGACCTAAAATAATCAAATGGTATTGAAAGCTTTGAAAAAAAGAAGAAAATAAGAATATAAATAACAGAAAATCTTTTATTTTCCAGGACTCTATGGTACGCTCTTCAGGCGCAACAAGGAAGCAGCATTTTCAAATTATCGACTATGGGAGAGTGCAGGTTTTGTCGTCGCATACGCCTACAGTACGCATCTTTGTGCCAGAATGAAACTCTATGCTCTTTTGTTTGTTCTCGTGATCGGTACAGCGGGCTATTTGGTGGTTGAAATTTTACACTGGCGCAAACAAAAAAGGCTCAAGGCCATTGCTGAGGACCCAAAAGCAGCTCAAGCGGAAGCCAACCAACCCGAAGAAACCGATGATGAAAAGGACGATATTGACGACGACATCATCATCACTCATCTCTGAATGCAGCAAGTCAAAAACAAAAAAACAAAGACAGCAACTTAATCTCTCTCGTCTAGCACAAATTCCTCCTCAATCGATCTCGATACTCTGGCACAGAAAAAGCAGAAGAAAAAAAAATACTTAGCCAAACAACAGAAAAAGAAAACAAATCGCAAGAGAAAACTTTTTTCAAAAATTAATTTAGAAAAACAAAAACTGTCAAAAAGTTAATTTGCCTTTTCTTTAGAATGGAAGGAATGAATCTTCAGAAACTAAAGAGGGTTGAAATCCTCTTTGTACATAGAAAGTTGAGAAAAAGAAAGAAAAAATTCTGAGCGCAGTTCGATTCGATTCTCAGAATGGAAAAATCGAAAGAACCTTAATTCTGCTCAAAGATCCTCTTGGATTTGCAGACCGTCTTTTCTCCAACTCGGTTATTTAGAATATAAATTTTCAACCGAGGGAGAGGAAATTTATATCAGAAAGAAGAAAAAGAAAAATCGGTGTTCGACGTTAAATACCTCGTTTCAATAAAAATAAACCGGACCATCCAAAGGACTACTTATACTCCATGGCATTGAGCCAATTTGAAAATTATTTTATTTTTGGGGAATGAAAATTCCAAGTTCGAGATGAACACTTTTATATAGCGTGTCAGGGTTGGAAAAAGTATTAGAGACCTAGGTGTACTTAGTTAATTTTATCGAGCAGCGAAATTGCTCCGTTTAAAAGAATTATTTTAAATTAAAACTTCCTACCAAAATCTGGCCAAGACTTTGACGATAAATCGTCAACTTGGGCGAATTGCTTTTAAACAAACAAAAAAAAAAAAAAAATAGAAGAAAATTTCTCCAAATTATATTGTAAGAAAAAAAGTTGTTTCCAAATAAATAAAAAAAAAGGGGGGGGGGAATAATAAATATAGAATTAATCCTTTTTGAGCAAAGTCAAAAGATATTAATTAAAAAATTTTTTTCCAGTTTGAAAAAAATTGTAAATTTTTACACTACGAACAAATAAGTATTTTTATTTTCATAAAAATCGATAGAATTGGAAACTTATGCCAAAAAAAAAAGTTAAATTATAAAATTTGTCATTTTGGTGAAAATTTTTTTGCTTCGGACATAAAAATTTTGTGGAATTTTTTTTACGTACCTTTTTTGGTTGGAATTTGCGAATTCTCCAGAATTTCTGTAAAAAGAAAGAAAAAGATTTTTAAACAATTGTTTTTTATGGAAAATTTTATAATTTACTAATAGTTATCGAATTATTAATAATAAAATTAATTTAAGATATTTTAGAAAATTATTTTTAACTTTTGAAAATTATTTTTCTAGTAAAAATTAGATTTTCAAAAAATGAAAATTAATTTTTAAAGTAGAAATTAGTTTTTCGAAAAATAAAAATCAATTTTCAAAGAAAAAATTACTTTTTCAAAACATAAAAATCAATTTTTAAGGTAGAAATGATTTTCAATTTTTTCCTTTTTATCAACGAACAATAGCGTTACTTTAATTTTAAGTAAATACTTTGTTCTCAGTTGTAGATAATTTTTTTCCCGGCGAGAATCAAGGGAATTAAATAAAACGGATTCGCGAAAATTAAAAAAAAAAAAAGAAAAAGACAAGAAAAATTAGGAAATAATTGAGAGAATTATTTTCACGGGGGTGGTGAGAGAAGAATATTGTATTTAATGCAATATCCGCTCTGGCTAAAACGAACAATGAATAAAATGAATAAAATAAATAAAACCCTGTAGAAAGTTTCTTTTCATTATAATAAATTAGCCCTTTGGCAATGTTAAGAACTCCAAACGATGAAGCTTTCAAGACAACTCGAAACTATTTCATCTTCTCTTAAAATGTACTTACTTATTCATGTATAATTATATCGAGATAATCGCAAACTTCTACCAAGAATTTTAATTTTAACCAACAAAAGATTTTAATAGCTCAAGATTTTCATGAAAAAAAAAAAACAAAAAAAAACTCACAATTCAAATTAGAACGATTTTTGTTTGATTATTTTTAGAATTTAATTAATAAATTATTACATCAATTAAACAATTGAAATAATAAACCAAATTTAAAAAATATAATTTACAATTCTAATTAATTAATTAATTAATTGTTAATGAATAATTAATTCATTGAAAAATTAATGAATAATAATTAATTCCCAACGCTGGAAAATAATTACGTTATCAAAAATCATAATTCAGGGAAATTTTATCATATATTGAAAATATAATTTCAAAAATATATAATTTTCTAATCAATATGAAGAAAAATTAATAACGAATATTGACCGGAAAATTTACTTGTCAAAGAGCCGAGATTTTTGGTAGGGAAAGAAAAATTTGACACAATTTTCAGTATTTTCTCTCTAATTGCTTCAAAAACGATCGCGAATCGTAAGAAATTGCCACGCAATGCAAAAAAAAAGGGAAGAAAAAAAACTCTTAATTAATTATTAATTATATTTTTAATTAATAATTACTTAATTTTTGTGAGCGATTTAATTAATGATACATTAATTAATAATTATTAATTGACTATTATAAATTATATACAATTATTATTAAATAGTTACTTCTTAATTGTTAATTAATTATTAATAAGTAGATTTCAATTGAATATTAATAATTATTAATTAATAATTAATTACTAGTTATTGACGAACAATGACTACTTGTTGACAAATTATTAATTGAGTAATTAATCGTTATTAATTAATTTTTAACAATTATTCATTCAAAAATATTAATTGTTAATAATTATCCATTCTAAATTATTAATTGTTATTAATAACTAGTTAATTATTAACTAGTAGTTTCTAATTATTAATTAGAAGTTATCAATTATTTAAGTAGTAGTTATTAATTACTAATTAATATTTTTAATTAATTATTAATAATCAAAACGATTAATTAATTAATTAATCCTTAGAAAATTTGAGAAAACTTGTTCTTTAGATTATAAACCTTGTTTCATTTCTAGTGAATAGATTTTAGTTTTTTGCGACATAAATTTTAAAATCACGAGTAGATTTATATAAATAATAAATATATTACATATGTAAAACAACGATAATGGGACGAAGACTTCTCTTTATTATTTTCTCTCTATAAATAATTTTAGTTAGCTAGTTTGATTAAGAATTTAGAAAAATGATCAATTAGGTAAGAATTGAAGAAGTGTTTGTTGTGTCTCTGGACTCGAAACAGTTTTCCCAAGACTCCAGAGCTTTTTTTCCAGTTAATACGTACACGTGTGACAATTTTTTCTCCTTATTTTATATAATTACATATTATATATATATATATAAATATATAAAATTATTAATATAAATAATATCAACGTACGTTTGTTTAAGTGCGCTTATTAATAATCTGTACATATTATACATATACATAGAAGCATATCAGAAAAATTCTCCGATTTCTTTGTAATTTTTCCAAAATAACGAAAAAAAAATTGTCTTTCTTTCTTTATTTTTTTTTTTTACATATTATATAAGAAAAGGAAACAAAAAAATTTTTGCCCTGTTTCATTTGAAGGAAATTTTATTTTTAGCAAAAAAAAAGTATATAAAATATTATGCTAAAAAGAAAATTTTTTGTAAAAATTTTTTCTATGAAAATAAAATTTTTTTTTTGCACAAAAATTCAACAATTTTGAATTCGATAATTTATATTGAATAGCGGACAAAATACTCAGGAATGATAAAATAAATATAATTATACTCTTTTTATATAAAAATTGATTTAGGATCTTTATGTAGTTTGTAAGACGTCGAAAGAATTATTCTTCGGATATAATTAAGTATAATTAATTTAAAAAAATTCAATTTTGGAAGATTAAAAGTTAATATTTAGGAAATTTTTTACTAACTCAATATATATAATTTTATATAATTAATTTGAATTAAATAAATTTTTTTCAATTAA
>JUFY01000556.1:1616-17370 GCA_001855655.1 Leptopilina clavipes
CCCCCGACGCCTTTTTTTTAATTGGGAATTATTAATTTTCTCTCTCAATATGAAGGACGAATTTTTCGGCTGGCCTAGAAACTGACCTGAAAGTGCGTGTACATACTCCGTTTTCATTCCCGTTATATTTTTCATTGTCCTCGAAGGAACCGATAAACCTCAGTTTTGAAGCCCATGAAAACTGAATGACCATCGTTTGCAAAAATTACCGAGAGAGTGAAAAGAGAGAGGTCTTATTGGGAAATGGACAGCTGTCGTCCCAAAATCCCCTATTGTCTCCTGATTTTCGAACAAGAGGTGTACTCAGCAAATGTTCCATCCATAAAATTCTCTCGACATAAAACTCGCAAACGTATAGCTTTTAAAATTTTCACTAATACCTTTATTGTACTGCTTGTATACTTGAAAACTTTCCGATTCAAACTCTCCTCGAGAATACTTTTGTCAATATTCATTTATGCCTCAATTTTCCACAATAAAAATATAAACATCACACTGGATCATTAAACTGAAAACAAAAAGGGCAAATTAAAACACTCCGTTTTATGTACTTAAAAATATTTTAAGAAATTGCAAAAGGAATATGTATAAGAAATAATGAAGAAAGAAGATAAAATTTAATTTCATGCAAGTGGAATGTTTTTCCTTGTATATTCTGAAAAGTTTCTCTTTTTATCCTTATCTCAAAGGCAATTAAGAGAGGAAGGGGGAAAAAAAACCCGCGAAAATCCTCAAACAAAAAATATCTTATCTCGCAGTTTTCTAAATACTGATGAGAATTCTCTTGTGCTTATGATTTATTGCAAAGTGTTTTTTGTTTTGCATTTGACATCAGGTAAAAACGGAAAATGAGAGTGAAAGCGTTCAAAAAGAGAGGAAACTGAGATCATGATGCTCGCAAAGGCATTATGTGCGGTTGTAGAAGAAGAGAGGAGTGCCACTTCTAGTATTACTATGGGTGTCGAAATAGAACACTTTAAAACGGAAATGATAGTACATTTCACAAAAGACAAGTTGTAATTATTCCTCCTAGATATATATACAAGTATATCGTTTGCAAAAAGGAAACATTCATTTTAATGACAAAAAATCTATCTATAAAAGAGAAAACAAAGAAATGAGAAAAAATATACTCGAGATTTAATTTTTTGATTAGATTGAATGCGCCTCATCTGCTAAAAGGAAGATAGTGCTGATTCAATACACATCAGTGATGTAATTCCAATAGAAATAAATTCATGTCTCGAATCAATGAATTGACATTGAATATTTCCAATCATTGTGACAATTCAATAGACATGGTAATCGACAAAAATGGGTTAAATCGATTTTTTATTTTTTTTTTTTTGTCGAATTTGACGAAAGCCTTCTGCCGCATATAAAATAAGAGCGCCTCCTTTCACCCGTTTCGCGACCTTTATAATTATGTATGTACTTAAAAGAAAGAAAGGTGCGCATACATAATAATTCTTTTGACGTTTATGTCCTTCCGTTTCTCTCTCAGGATCTTGCTTCGGGCTTATCGTGCTCTAAAATATAATAATATCCGATTTCCTTTTATTACTATATGCGGCAATCATTTTGCGCCGCCGGAGAGATCAATTTTTCCTTTTTTCTGGAAAAACAATGAAAAAGTCAAGGCATTAAATTCTATTTTCAATTTCAATTCAAGGAGTGGCAAAGTATTTTTGTTTTGCGAGCAAAAGAGTTCTACTTTTCAAATGCAGATTTATCGAGGGGGATATCGTCGTAAAATTGAAAAAGAAAAAAAAAACAAAAAGACGAAAGGTGTGGTTTCAAAAATCGTGAATTAAAATATTCTTCAAGTATCATATAATTATGATCCTTATTTTCAGATTTATGATTTGAAATTTTTTTTATTAAAATTTAATTAGAAATTGATTTTAAAAGAAGGTAATTTTTATTATTGTCATGAGACTTGGTGACGATTTTTTTTTTTGAACGTGCTTGTAACTAAAATATCTCGCGTGCATAAAATGACTTTGACCGACTATCATGAACTTTATTTAATTAAATTTGATTATCAAGTAGAGAACATTCATCTACACGCTAATAGTGTTATGCTTCGTTAAACCGAATCATGATTTCTTCAAAGCGAATAAGCAAAATCTGCATCTACATCTCAAATAAATAATTATTATTAATCATACATTAAATTTTATAAATTAAATGAATCGTGATAATTGTTGTAAATGTAATTTCAAGTAAATTTTCATTTATAATTTTCTCTTTCTCCCTTTTTAATTGCATTTTATTACTTTGATTTCTTTCAATGTGTAAATCTCACGAAGTGGACTTGCAAGGAATAAGGGAAAGATTATAAAGTTACTGGCAAAAAAATATGATATGGGGAATGGTTCAACTTGTTTAATAATTTAAGAAACTGGTATAGTAAAAGCAGAATTGCATGTCTAACGAGAACACTAACCAACTTCTCCTGATTTTTAATCATCAACGAACCAAGAATTTTACAAAGCGTTCTTTGCCCTTTCAATTACATAAAAATTAAACCCAAAAAAAAAAGAAAAAAGAAAAAAAATGTTGAATCAAGAGAGAAAATTTCTTTATGAAAACATAATTGCGACAACTTATTGAAAAGAAATTTATGGAAGTGTTAATGTGAACACGTGTCATAATGATGGTTTTCGATCAATGACACTTCCATAAAGGCAGGAAGGAGAATCAAGAATCGAGTGTATACGTAAAAGGTGATGATGTCGTCATTCAGATCGAAATATAGTTACACACACACAGACATGTTAGTTTGACCTCCGTTTTTCTCGTTTCACACGCACAAAATATCGCGAGCAATTGGCAAATGATTATTGACCAGAGTTTCGAGATCTCCCGCCTAATAAGAGAAAATCCAGTTAAGATCGAAGCCTATTTTCAGAAATTAAAGCCAAAAATGGCTAAGAAGTAAAATCAAAAAGGAAAAAGTGAAAGTTACAGCATCACATTTTTTTTTTTATAATTTTAGATTCAATTCATTTTTATAAGTCTCATAATAGTGAATAATTAAAAAAGGATTTTCGAATAACACAAAATGGAGAAGAAATGTAACGCATTAATTTATTTTAAATATTCGTCGGATGATATTTATTACCTACAATTAAATGTAACGAAAACATCTGTTCAGGATTGTCATATCATTTGGCACGTCTCGATTATGATGATTCGTGACATAGGAATCAAAACCATTCAATGAATTTTAATTCCCTATTGTCAGACGATCGTCGCGGGAAACCGGAAACGAAATAAACAAAAGAATTTTATATATTCACTGAAAGAATGCATGTAACAATTTACATAGTTCTTAAATATGTCTAAAGTAATGATTGATTTATACATAATTTTGAAAAAATTTCCCCTCTTTTAACCTACAATCTAAAGGATTGTATTACCTATATTAAATTATAATTGAGAAATTAAATTTTTTTCTTTATATACAAGAATCTGGCAATTGATTTTCTATTAAAAAAAATTATGCACGACATAAGTGGGTCTTTTATTACCATAATAATTATAGCCTTCGTGTACGATGATTTCATAAATTTGTTTCGTTTTACTGTAATTTCAATTTGAAATCGATTAACTGTAATGTTAGAAAGATTTTAAATTCCTATTTTTCATTAAACGATGAAAAAATTTATTTCGAATTTTTTGCACTTATGTAAATATTTAATTTGAATAGAGATAAAAATATATTCCACAAAAAGGAAATTATAAAATTTATAAATTTTTTAACTTGCACTTGGAATAATTTGAAATACAAACGAACTTTCAAATGAGAATCTTATCCTTTAAGGAATGAAGAATTTAATTCATTTGTTATTTACATTTTACAATCTAAACTATAATTAAAAGACAAATGAAATAAAGTATCTAAATACCTATCTAAATAATAAATCAATTTTGTATTAAAAATGTGTGCATTTGTAGTAATTATACACATACAATAAACACTCGTCAAAAGTAAACACTGAAAGCAATTATTCTCCTTTTCAATATGTTAGAAATAAAGGTAATTTTTCACTTTAAAACTAATAATCAAAAATATAAGCTCTGTTTGGTTCAATTTTCATTCATAATTCTTATATATTTATCATATCATTAACGCAGGATTAACAGTGAATTTTCAGGATCATGCAAACAAACCTAACCTATAAAGTTTTTAAAAATTCCCTGTAAATAATCAACTTTCACGTTTGATTATTTATTGAAAGTACTTCAATTATTTGTATTACTTATTATATTATAACTTACTGATATTTCTTGACTTTTTTTCTTTAAAATTCCAATTAAAACAAGGCGTCCACGTGATATTGACTCTCCAATATAAATGAAGTTAATAAATACACTCTGCTTTTTCCGTTACCAGAAGAGAACACACCACATGCACTTTTAGTTATACAGAAATAAAGCTTTTAATTCCTTTAGGAATTAAATCGTTTTTCCTTTTCACTCACTCGTCTGTTTGCAAGGTGATCATGCAAAATTTTCAATGATTTATCACTGGTATCGAAAACCGGCAAAATAAAAAGGTATATCATCGAAATAAATCACTTATTATATCAAAACAGTCAAACAAACCAAACTCGGACGTGAACAGCAGTTGAACACGTACTAAACACAGAAGTACTTACGGTGTAGCTGTGTGGGTGTCTAGCACTTGCAGAGAGGGGAGTTACGTCAACGTGGAAGGGAGAGATTATTGCGCGAAAATAACCATTTTCAAAATTTAATAGTCCTTCTTATTGAAAAACTTTTTCAAATAAGATTTAATTTTACCAACCAATCAATTTTGTACCAAACTTAAAGAACCTGAGGCAAAAAAGCGAGTGTATGAATTTTTGTAAAAATTCTAAAAGTTAAAATATCCATTAAATCGAATCTTAAAATATCGAATAATAATAATAATTTTGATTGAATTTCTAAAAAATCGAATGTTTATTTAACAGAATTTTAAAAACATCGAATGTTTATTTGATCAAATTATAAAAACATTACTGAATGTTTATTTCATCCAATAATATTAACTTTTATTTCTTCGATAGGATAAACATTCGAAATTTTGGCGCGTCAGTCAAATGGATGTTAGCCTTTTTTTCGATGAAATCAACATTTGAACTTCTGGCTTTTCTGTCAAATAAATATTCAAACTATTAGACATTCGATATTATTAAATTCGGTTAATTAATTATTCCAAAAACATTGTCTTTGGTTATTTACTTATTAATTATTATTCATCGACGTTCTAAAGTTTGGGAAAAATTCATGCACACGGGACTATAGTCTTGGAAGTGCGCCCTAATGTTTATCCCGCAAATTATTCGTAAACAGCCGGTGAGAGAAGCATAACCTAAAAATTGAGTTTTAAAATCTGTCAGGTGTTTATTTTCTTTTCTCTTTTAAAGTTTTATGTGATACTTTTAATTTTCATAATTCATATTTAAGTTGTTGTTAATAATTACGAACTTTAATTTTATTGTGCCTTTTCTGTACAGCATTCATACACATAAGTATAATTTGATATTGAATGATAGTTGTGGACCAAAACAATCAAAACATGAATTTGATAGAAGGAAAGGAATTGTATAATTGTTCACTTTCTTCATTAGTTACAAATCCATTTGTCATAGAGTGGTCTCAAGATAACCATTTATCAATTATTACAGAAAAGGGTATTCATATTTTTGTAAGTATATTTTAAAAATGAATTTCATAACCTATAAATTGAAATTATTATAATTCTTATTCTTTTTTCTGCATTTTTAATTGAATTCTTTCTTAGGAATTAGTGCCATCGCCAATGACTTATGGATCAAGTGTGAAATTTTCTCGTTCATTCGTCTATCCATCAGATGTATTGCCCACAGATGCATTTACAGCGCAATTAAATTTAACATTGTGGCAATGGAAAAGAGAGGAAATTTATTCTTTTCTATTGGAAGAAACACTCGTACCACGAATGAATGTTATGACTGATCTTGTGCCAAAAGTTGTCTCTCTCAAGTGGTCCTCTCAAGGAATGGTACATCCCAGTAAATGTCTTTTGTCAATGATATCATCTGCCGGAGCAGTAGATATTCTTTTAAAAGACGACTGTGAATGGTTTTCGGCGTGTGATATACATTCACATTGGTTAAGAATTGTCCTTCAAGAATTTCCAGATAAAAATTTTAGCACTCTGAACAGTGAACAGTTCAGACATCATATTCGACGTCTGCAAGCAGTCGCAATAACTTGGAGCGATTTATATGAAGAATCGTATTCTTATTTTGTCGTCGCTTATAGAAGTGCGGATTTACTTGTATGGAAAATTCCAGCTGTAGTTGATCATAGTCGTGAAGTAATTCCAACGGTTGCTTTTAGAACGAATTTAAATCTCAAGACAAGAATCGATATTATGGAATGGATAAATATTGGTCTGCATAAATCTTTAATTGTAATGGGCCTCTTCAATGGGACAATTACTGGTTTAGTTATCGATGATTTACAGAGGAATGTGACGTCGAAACAAATTGAAATTTATTCCGAAGAAGATCTTGTGAGAATTTCCAGTCTAAAGTGTATTTTACACACAGAAGACAAGATACGATTGATTATTTGCAAAAGTACGTTTTTATTCATCATGACTATTGATAATACGGGAAAAATACTCAATAGCACGCACTTCCAATTTCCCACTTTCTCTATAACAGGTAATTCATATTTTTTTCATTATTAATATTTAAACAATTTCATTATAAAAATTTATAACTGACATAGTTTTTGTTAAATTATTTTTCAGGATTTTCAATGATCGATGAAAATCAATTTCTGATTTATAGTCAGGATGGAAAATTATTCTTGACAAAAACTGAAGACGAACAAATACGAGGGGAATTGATAAAGACCGATTTACCAAAATTATATTCGCAATATTTGGGCCTCTCGCAATCCTATAATAAAGTTTTATTTGCAACTGTCACGAGTCCAAATTCAATGTACGATCATCTTGTCGTTCGAGAACCAAGTACTTTTCATATATTCAGTATTGACAGTGAAGAATTCAATCCCTTGGCAATTTTAAAACAAAATGCAACTAATTCGCTATTAAATCATTGGGATTGCTTTATGGTTATTGGATTGAAACTATTGAAAAATTTAATAACAGTGAATACAATTGATAAGATTCCGAAACATTTTGAATCACTTCCGGTGTATGATCTACGGGTGTTAATGTGGCTTTTAGTCTTGGCCGATGTTTATAGAAAAAAGAAATCTCTACTCGACTTTTCAAATGTTTCCGAAGAATTATTAGAGATTCGTTCTTTGATAACGATCTATACATCTTCGTCATATTTAATGATGATTGGTGGCAAAACCCCAAGTAGTCACGAGCAAAGACTTTGTACACGATTTTTGAGAACATATTTAGAAATTTATATCGCCGGTGAAGAGGATGAATTGGAAATGCCAGTTTGTCAGAGTGCCGATCGAGCATTGAAATTCACATGTAAAGTTGAAATGTCAGGATCGGAAGTTTGTAATTTATGTAAGAGTGTAATTGTCGATCTACCATGGAAAACGGAGAAATGTCCATCTGGACATAAATTGCCAAGATGTGCCATAACTTTTTTACAAATCACATCCGTTCGATATCGATCGTGTTCAATTTGCAAGCAGATTTTTCATTCCTGTCTTGATGAGGAATATCCCGAAGGACCAAAATGTCTTTTTTGTGATATACCAGTGTTACATGATTCTCGTGTTTTTGGTTCAGTGGATCGAGACAGAACTAATTTTTCAAAACGATTGTCAACAAGACTTAGAAATGCTGATCAAGACGAAGGTGGTGACGATGATCCTGATGATGTTTAAGGCGGAAGACGTTCTTGAAATACAAACGCAAGGAAATTTTCATTTCTTCAGGAGAATTTTTACAAGGCAAATAGTTTCATTTTAAAAAAATCGTATTTTTAGAATTATATTATAAAAAATATTAAATGCATTATTAATTTAAAAAATATTATTTAATATTATAAACATTTATTTAGTAATTTTTCAAGTAAAGATCTTTATATTTTATATAATTTCTTTAATAAGAAAACATTAGAATTATTATTTCCAAATTGAATAATTTAAAAAAAAATTGTTAATTTACATTATTAATGCAAAAAGTTTAATTTTGAAAATACCTAATTGAATATTATTGTTAATGAATTAATTTTTAAATGTTTCAGAAAATTTGTTTAATTTGTAGATAAAAAAATGGTAAATTTTTAATAGTTCTGTTTTTAATTCGAAAAAGTAATGTAAATATTATTTAATTTATAATCCTTCAATTTATACAGCAAATTAAAACATTTTTAAAAATTATTTGTTCAAATTAAAATTCGTAGAATATCGTATTATTGAACAAACGTTAATAACGTTGCCTAGAAACAAAAGCTACATGAAATGAAATCAAAATAAAATTCCATTGAATACTCAGTGACATTTGCGGAAATTTGAGAATTTTTCATGAAAAGAGAATTATTCTCTTTCTCTTTTTATTATTTTTATAAAATGTTGAGCGATAAATTTTAATTAAAAAAATAATAATACTGTAATTAAAAAGATTAAATTATGTCTAACTTGGAAGATATAACGGGGTTAATTTCCAAACCGAAAGAAACTGTTTTAGAAAATGAAAGGTTATTTTTAAAAAATTGAATTAAAAATACCCTAATTATATTTTTTCTTAATAAATAATAAGTTTATTATTTAATTTTCATTTAATTTTCATCGTTATTTTTTCAGATATAAATCCAAACACGGTAGAAGAATTCGAACTGAAGTGGCTAGTGCTAAATACTCTCATCGAACATTTGGTTTACCAAGTGTACCATTGAATTCTCCTTCGCAATTTTTGAAAAAAAAGAGTCGACCTTTGCTACAAACGCACGTACCCCATGTTCATTATCATCGGCCTGGATATCAGCACAAACTGCCAGAATGGAAACCACTTAAAATGCCACGAAAACCTGATCTTGACGATCTTCCCAAGGATTCAACACTTATAGGACGAATCAATTTTCGAAAAGAGAATATTATAAAAGCAAAAAAATCCCAACCACCCGAACCGGTGCCAAGAATTGTTGATTCGAGATTTGGTGATGTGCAAGATTTGAGGACTTGTGGCTTAATGCCAATATATGTAAAGAAGAAAGTAATGTTAATTTTATTTATTAATTCATCTATTGAATTTTGTTAATTAATAATAATTTGTTTTGTTAATTAAAATTATTCAAATTAAAAATTAAAATTTAATTTTTTTTACAGTATTTTGGCAAAAAACCACCGAAACCAAAGAAGGCACCAAAAGTAAAGCAAGTACGAGAATCATTGAAACAAAAAAAAGAATTAGAAAAAACGAAAAATTTAGAAAATGAGGGGGAAATGTCGAAACAAAATAAAATTCCAGGTCGTTATGTTACTGAAGAAGAAAGAGCAGAATTGCTTCTGGTAAGTGTACAAATTTCTATTTAAAGAATAATTGAATATGCGGAAAATTGAAGAAAAATGTAATTTTAACGTTTTGTTACCATCAACTACGCATATTTATCTTCAGTTACAAACATAAAAAAGTGAAGTCATTTTTTACTTGAAATTTACTCCTCTAAATAAATGAATTATTAAAACTTGTGAAATGATTGAATTCAAATAGAAGAAATTTGAATTTGTGGTTTAATTAATAAATTTGTGAATAGGGCATGAAAAAGAACTGGGAAGAAATGATGAATCAATTTCAACGTCTACCATTTTTGATTGACACACCACCAAAGGTGAAAAGAAAACTAAAATTGGAGAATAATTTAAAACAACTCGAAAAAGACATTGAATTCATCGAACGTCATCCATATATTTATGTCTGTGACGATGAGGAATAATTTTTCTACTGCATTTTCTAATAAGGTAAGAGAATATAATTAATAATTATTGATAGAGGAGAGTGGGGTAAACCGACTATACGACAGTTTCTCTGAATTTCTTAAACTGTAAGATTTGCCGCTTAAAAATTTAAAACAACCATGTTCAGCATACCTTATTTCCTTAATATGACATTTTTATTTTTCAGCTCTAGAATCAAAATGTTTTTAGGGTTCCATTCTAAATTTTTTCAATGTTGTTAATAAGGATACTTTGGTGATTTAACAAAGATTCATTCCATTATATTTCGGTCAAAGTCGTTGCCGACTAGTTTAAAAAATTATAATGTTTGTAGGAATAATTTTTAAGGTCTCAAGATTGCAAAATGAAAATAGTTTTATTAAAATTTTTACTATTTATTGTAGAATATTAATTTAAAGTGTACAAGGTGATGAAAACTATCTGTTTTTTAGGCATTATTTTATGCATTATTTCATATCTTTAAATAGTTTTATCTATTTATAATACTAATTTTAGATATCGTTAACAAATTCCGAGAATTTTTTTACAGTTTTATAGCAGACTATGTTTTTTAAATATTTTCTACTGCTTAAAAACAGAAATTTTCCATCACCTTGTACACTTTAAATTCACATTTTATAATAAATAGTGAAAATTTTAATAAAATTATTTTCATTTATCAATCTTGAGACCTTAAAAATTATTCCTACAAAATTATAATTTTTAAAAATTAGTCGGCAACGAATTTGGTTGGAGTATAATGGAATGACTTCAAAGCACTTTTTTTACATAGATGTGAATTGTCGAAATATACAGGTGAGGTGAATCGGCCAGTGTTTTTTACGATTTTAATATAAATTTTATATTTTTTAAATTAAATATAATTAAAATGGGATCCTCAATTAGCATTTCGCAATTCCAGGTCCTTTTATTTGTGTTTACGCAATATATTAGTAAAAAAATTGCTACATAGCTATAAAATTGTTCACGTTTTGTTTAAAATGTCTATTAAATGTTTATTGAATTAAAATTGAATGCTTTAATTTTATTTCACCGAGGAATATGAAAAGTATGAATAAGGAAGAAGTAGATAATTTTTAAGAGTGATTTTTCATAAAAACATTTTGCGAAACGACTCAAAAATATATTGTGGCCGGTTTACCCCAGGGTGTGGGGTAATTTTGTAAATTTTTTTTAAATAATTGCAGTAACAAAACGGTAACACCTATAAACTATAGGTGTCTATAATTAGGAACATATGTAATGTAATTACATTGTAATGTAATGTAATCATTATGTAACAATCTAGGAAAAAGTTGCGAAATTAGACGATCTTTTAAACAAACCTACGTAGAATTAAATCAGTTAATTCAATCGATCACTACATTGAATAAACCATTAGTATGACCAGTTTACCCCACTCTCCCCTAAATTAATATTAGTGAATAATTTGCAGTTTGTTTTAACTGTGAATAAAAAAATTACGTTAAATTAAAAATTCAAGATTTTTTATCAGCTCTGATTTTTATTTCATTTTTACTATTGAATTGGCAATATATGTATTTAAAATAATTATAAAAATCATGTTAATATATAAAACTATATATTTGATATTTTCGTTTTCTTTTTACACAAAAATTTGCTTTCACGTGTATATAAAAATTGCAAATATCAATTATCATAATCTCGATAATCGTCGGAAATGCAAGTTGGAATTGGTGGGCATGGCGCTCTAATGCATTGTACTTGTTGCAATTGACATGTTTGACCTCGGCGACATTGTGGACTGCATTGCAAAGCACCATTTCCTGCTCCGATTTTTTCCAAATCAACAAGACAAGATTCATTATCTGCAATTATTATAAATAATCAAGAAAAAAAATTAAATTTCTCAATTTTATTATTAATTTATTATTTTATAATTCTTATTTACTTACTTTCAACACATTTATTATTGTGGCAACATCCAGTACAACATTCTGTGCTTCTAATGCACTGCAAAGAAAAATTGGTCAAATAATAATAATTTTTGAGATAAATAAATTTAAAAAAATAATAATAATAATATAATAATAATTTTTATTATTTCTGTAATTATCAATTGCAGATTCTGTTGAAAAAACACAGAAAAGTACAAAATTTATTAAATTATTTTAACTTACATCTTTACTGGATTTGATACAAATTGTTGATGCTGCTTTCGAAGGAATAACCATAATGGTTACAACTAAACATAAAGTTAAAATAATCCAAGACCTCATTCTGAAAAAGAATTTTTTATTTATTTTTATTATATTTGTTCATTTTTAATATATCAATTTAGTTTTTATTTATTAATAATAAAACATTTTTAGTTTCTCTCTAAACAAAAGTCTAAAAGTTTATGATTTAAAAATATTTTACAGTAGAAATAAATTTTAATAAAAATACTTTTAGTTAAAATTTTATTTTCCAACAAGGGTAGGTGTAAAATTTAAAAATTTCTTTAATGAACAATATAATGTTTCTATGAAATTATTAGAAATGTTGTTAAAATTTTACAAAATATTATAATAGTAATAAGTGTAAAAAATAAAGATGATTATTATTAATATTATTAATATTATTACTACTATTTTTTATTTTATTATTTATTTATATCATATTGCGAAATTTGAAATTTTTCAAAAAATACCAAAACAAATTTAATATCAGTTTCTATTAATCATAGTACATACTTAATTTTTGGAGAATAAAATAATAATAAAATAATTTTCAAGAAATAGAAAGATTTTCTTAAATAAATACATACGTGATGTTTAATTGTTGTAAACAATATTGAAGCGATTGAAGACAAACAGAAACAAGCTATAAAGTTGTAAACACCTGAATGGGAACTGGCAGCCTTCAGTCTCGTTTCCCACATAATATGCGCAATAATCTTGTCTCTCGTCACACGGTTCACTTTCATTCGCAAATTACTATACAACTTTATATCCGATTATGGATAAAATTCTAGTCACATCTACTTGGAATATTCTTAGAAAAAAAATTTTTATTTTTTAATAAATAAATTTTTATTAATTTTTACAATTAATTTTAATAAAAAATTCTAATTTTCATTGATGTCACATAGAAAAAAAACGTGCAAAAGAAATAACAAGATAGAGTAAAGATAAATTCAAGTAATTATCATAAAAATGGAAATAACTTTAAACAATTTTTTTGATCATATTGAAAGGCAGAATCAATAGAAAGTAAAATATAACGTATTAACTTTATTTTTTATAAAATAAATTTAACAAAAAAATATATTTTTAAATATTCTAATGTCGATCAAGGACATTATATTGACGAATGTATTCATGATTCATTATTATTATTATTATTATTATTATTATCTATTTATAGTTTTAATTCCTGTACATAATTTATATTTTCAAATTAACATTAAAACGTTTTGAAGGGAAATAGTAGAGAAGAATTTTTAAGTACCAAAAAAAGTATATGTACATGATTTTTTAAATATTTTTAATTAGAAAAAATATTGAAGTAAAGTAAATGAAAAATTTAATTAAATTTATACTTTTGGTGATACTAAATAAAAAAAATAAAATAAGAGGGAAATATTTTCCTCTCCAAAACAATAGAAAAGAGACGGTACGTGCTACTTGCTAATTTTAATCAATACATAAACGTCATTTGGAATGTATTCAATTTACACTTTTCAAGAATTCTTTTGTACTCAATAGTAAAATGTACGTTGTGACCATGATGATTTCCGGATTTTAAAACAATGAAAACAATCATTGAAAGCAGAAATGACAAAATTTTTTAAAAACAAAAGAAGCATATATGAGAAAAAAAATTATTTTCTTATTTTTGATTATTTTATTTTTATTAATTTTATTGAAATATTTTTTTTTTGAAAAAACATTGAAATTCATAGTTTTCTGCTTTTGAAAAATAAAACAAAAAATAAAAATAAACAATCAATTATCAGCCAATAAATAAAATTTTTAATTCGTATATGTGAATATTAAATATTATTTACATGTATATTAATGAAATAATATTTAGAAGCCAAATTTAATATTTAGCACAAAGATCAAGGAACGCATTATGAAGACGTGTGTTATGAATTGAGCGAGTTAAGCACAATATTGTGGAAAAAAAATGCTGCACTTGTTGCTTTTCCTAAAGAGATTATCATGTTATGGAGAAATATTTCTTGTATGATAAAACACGGAGAAAAATTTCTTATAAAACAGATATGGCATAAAGACGTTTTCTAACAATAATATTACAAACGGATTTAAAAAATAAAATAAATATTTTCTTGAATCAAATAAGTTATAATTGAATCAATAATTTCTGTATTTGATTCAAATACCATTCAATTGACTCAAATAATAGTTTCTTTGATACAAATAAATATTTATTTGATAATAGACACACGAAAAAAATTTTTTATCTGGAACAGCGATAAGTATCTCTGAAACAGCAAAATGTTTCTATAGAATAGCGAAAACTTTTGCTGTTTCAGAGATACTTATCGCTCTGCAAGATAAAGATTTTTTTCCGTGCAAGTAATCGGCTATTTGAATCAAATAAATTTTTTTTTCAGTGTAAAAATAAAAATTAGAATTAATTAATAATTTATTATTAATAATCAGAACCAATTAATTAATTTATTAGTAATTTATCTTACTGTAATTAACTTTTTCTAATAATAATGTAGAATCACCCATTTTTACTATAGATACCGCAATTAAAATCAATTAAAAATTATGTCTGACTGCAAATGTTCTTTACTACTGATGTAAAATAAAAACTTTAAAACAGTTTAGTTATGCTTTGTCTGACTTTACTGATACTAAATATACCAGAATTTGGATACGTGTGTTTGATGCAATAATTGAAATCATTCAAAAATTTGTCTGGTTTATACTAATATTTACTATTGTTATCAAATAAATTACAAAAAATTGAAAATATTTGACTGTAATTAATCTTTTTTACTAATATTTATTTTTTATATACTAAAGACATGAAAACTAAAAGCTATTAAAAATTTTGTCTGACAAGAAATGTAATTTACTACTGATAGAAAAATTATAATAATTTAAAGAATCTTTGAATCTTAGCAATTAGACAAAGATTCATTGAATTATTACAATTTTGCTGCCAGTAGTAGAAGATATTTTTCGTAAAACAGATTTTACTCTAATTTACTATTTCCACTGGTATATCAAAACTTGACAAATTTGAAAAATTTCTGACTAACTAAAACTTATTTTATACAACTAATGCAATAACTAAAGGGTCAGAATTTCTCTAACGGATCACTTAAAATAAAAAAATTTTTTTTTTAGTGTTAAATGATTTTTTAAATTCCTAGTATGTTCAAAATAACTATCTAAAATTGTTAGACAAAAAAAATTATTTTTGTTAAAGTTATTAACAATTAAAGTTTTTATTAGTCTTAAATAAAAAATTTTTTTTCTTGAGATCTTGTTGACCAATTTCAAAATAAAAAGGAAGGATTTTTTTGTCTTGACATGTAGTATACAAAAATAATTTTTGTTTTAAAAAATTTTCAATTTTAATAATTTCTTAAATTGTTTATTTATAAAATGTTAATATAAAATTGTGTTCCTCATCTCTCATCAAAAAATAAAACATTGCTTTATATTCTACATTTATTTCTGAATATAAAACCGTTGAGAAAAAAATTAGCCCCAACTATAAATAAGTTAATGAACAATAATTATTTATTTTCAAAATTTTTGAATAATTAATAATTATAATAAATAAAAATTATTGTTATTTTTCA
>JUFY01000583.1:1117-11222 GCA_001855655.1 Leptopilina clavipes
AAAAATGTAAAAATCTAACTATATATTTGTAATCAGCGACCCAAAAAACCCCTAGATACCAAGTTTGAATAAATCCATCATCTTTTTGAAATTCGTCCGCCATATTGGAGCCGCCATTTTGAATTTTGAAAATCTAACTTCAGATTCGTAACCAGTGACCCAAAAAACCCCTAGATACCAAGTTTGAAGTACATCCATCAATTTTTAAAAAAGTAGCCCACCTCTCAAAATCCGACATGTTTTTTGAGGTTAGAGAAAAATCCTGACGTGATGGAGCAAAACGGACTTCAGATTCGTGTTCAGCGCGTCAAAATACATAAGGAATGACTAGTCTGGTCTGCCGCGCAAGAAACTTTTTTTGTGGGGCTGTGTAATGAGAATGAAGTTGAACATCATCATCATTGAGACAGAAAAAGTGAAGAAATTAATTCAGAACGCGATGAGGATGGAAATAAAAAATTTCGATTTACAAAGTAAAATTTATAATAAAACATTTATTTTAACAAAATGTTTGTCTCATTTTTATTATAAATTTTGTACTGTAAAAATTTTTTATTGTTTTATTTAGAGACATGGATTTGAATGATAAAGTCGATAAAAAGAGTGGGGAAACTGGAGAGGTACAAGAAAGATGCGATACAGCTGAAGATGAAGATAAAGAATCTGAAGATATGGAAGTGAAGCAAGAATTTTCTGATAACGAAGATGCAGAAACTTATTACATGTTATGACGACGAGGACGAATATCAGTCTAGTGATTTAGAAGATTTGCTACTAAATGCAGAAGATAATGAAGAAGAACAATTGAGAGAGTGGGCAATTAAAGGGAATATTTCTTGGATTCTTGTATCACAATTACTTCTTATTTTACGACGTCGATTAATGCCACATCTTCCAAAAAAGGCTTCAACGTTTTTAAATATAAAAACTAACTTTAATATTAAATCCATAAAAACTTCTTTTTATAAAAATGCCGAGTTTGTGTATTTTGGAGTGGTAAAAGGTCTTGTCCAATGTTTTAATCCTTCCCTACATACAGATGGAATTATTTATTTAGATGGTAATATAGATGGAGCTTCTCTTTGGAAGTCAAGTTCAAAAGACTTTTATCCTATACTTTGTAGAGTACATTATCCACATGATAATATTTATGCTCCTTTTCCAGTTGCGATTTACTTAGGTTCCGGAAAACCTCAAAATTTAGATTTATTTTTAAACGAATTTATAGAAGAAATGAATGATTTGCAAAAAAATGGAATCGTGTTGGAAGGGAAGTTGTATACAATTAAGATGAAAAGTTGGATTTTGGATACTCCTGCAAGAGCCCTTATAAAATGTGTAAAAGGTCATGCTGGTTATTTTGCATGTGAGCGATGTGAAGTTAAAGGCGAAAGATGCGAAAACCGTACAATTTTTTCAGACAGTCTGAACATCATAAAGGTATCTCACCGTTACTGAAATTATCGGGTTTGAATATCATTAGAATGTTTGTTCTAGACTTTATGCATTTAGGTTTTTTAGGCATAATGAAAAAGTTACTTTCCTTGTGGTTAAACAGCGCAATTCGAAAATGTAAATTTTCATTATAACAAAAACAAAAAGTAAATTTTATGTTATATGAATTGAAAAATCAAGTTCCTTGTGAGTTGTAATTTTAAAAAAAATATTGACTCCTCAATTCTACAATCATTTTTTGTTACTGTTTACCAGTTGCAGAATTTTGTGTTCCAAGGAATTAGCAGTATAATATAATACCACAGCTAAGTTATATTTAAATAGATTCGTTTTGCTCATGGAAAAATTTTATGGAAAATCATCTCTTTCAATTAATTTACATAACCTTCTTCACATCGCAGATGATGTAAAAAACATGAATTGTCATTTAAGTTTAATTAATAGTTATGCCTTTGAAAACTTATTAGGTAAAATTAAAAGAACTTTGCGATCAGGTAACAAACCTATACAGCAACTATGTAATCGCATTTATGAAATGTTTTTTAGACGAAAGAAAATTACTCCTGCTCCACAAATATTATCAGTAATAAAAGAAAACTGTTCTGACGTATTCAAAATAAAGTATAAACAAGCAGTGCTTAGTACAAAAAGTCCCGACAACATGGTACTTCTTGAAAACGGCAAATGTATTGAAATAAAATAAATATACAGAAACTATCAAAATAATAATAACATTTTTCTACAAGGTGTAGAGTGGTATAAAGATAAGCCTTTTTTTACATATCCAACAAATTCTGAAATTTTAGGAAACTTTAAACTTCATGAAAAACCGTCTAATAAACAGAAAATTATTTCCATTTATAAAATTAAAAAGAAACTTGTTAAATTAATTGTACGGTCAGCTCCAGATGAACCAAAAACTGTAGTTGTATTACCATTACTTCACTGATAATCATTGTAAATCTTGTTGTAATATTAAACATTAAATTTATTAACACAAACGTGACATTCTTTTTTAAAAATTGAGCCAGCGCGTACAATAACAGCAGATGCGCGCGGTCGAAAGGGATAATACCAGTCAAGTAGCAGTGAGCGCCTCTAGGCCGCACATTGCTACCTGACTGGTATTATCCCTTTCGACCTCGCGCATCTCCGTTTATTGTACGCGGTGGATCAATTGATATTTACAATTTTTGCATGAAATGAATATCATGTTAAATGATATGAAATATATGATATTATATTATTATTATTACATGATATATTATTCATATATTATATATTATCATCATCCCAAGTAGCACGTAATATTACTGTGATGTTACATGTAATATTAGTAATGTTACCTGTAATATTACAGTAATTTAACATTAAACAATAATAAAAATAATAATAAAAAGTTCAGTAATATTACAATAATTTAACAGTAAACAATAATAAAAATAATAATAAAAAGTTCAGTAATATTACAGTAATTTAACAGTAAAAAATAATAAAAATAATAATAAAAAGTTCATAAAATTTCACTTATACACAATGTTGTGGACTTTTTTGTAACATTACTGTAACATTACAGTAATTTTACTGTAATTATACGTGCTACTTGGAATATATAATCATTTCAAATCATTAATGTCAGAATTTCTATCTCGGCAAATCATTTTATGTCAGTAATTTTTTATTAAATTGAAGATTGTTTGCTGATCCAGATTTAGAGAAAACGTATATTTTATTCAAATTATCTACTATTATTTAAATTATTTAATTATTTAAATTTCAACAAATATTTAAAAAACTTAAATATTAGACTTTTAACGTCAGCAATACTCTCATCGGTCCTCTTTTCCACACCAATTAGTCAGTCTTGAATTTTCCTTCAACCGACTAAGTCCTTAATTTCATCCCTTCATTCGTGTTGACAAAAATTACCAAATACCGGTCCCAAATTTGTCTCAAGCTTTTCGGATATTCATTTCATTATTTTCATTTTTTTTATAAATAATCAATAATCAGTTTATAAATAATCAGTCATTGTTAAAAACTTTTGGTGAAAGTGGATATAGTTTTTATATTACCGGATTATATCTTTATTGTTTCAACGTTTCTTATTTGGTACGTAAAAATAAAAGTCAATGTTACATAATATTTATTAATAATTACTATTAACTGCGAAGGGCGAAGAACTTGTTAATTATGGTATAGACTTGTGTTTAATTATCCAAAATTGTCGTGAATTATCCTGGATTATTTGAATTGTCGTGAATTACTGTGAATTATCTTGAATTTTTATAAATTATCTTAAATTATGTACTGAGAATTACCGGAAATCATCATGAATTATCTTGAATTATCCGAATTATTAAATTATTGATTTTCCGTAAGAAATCTTGAATTATTATGAGTTATTCTGAATTATATGGATTATTTTAGTGCCTAGGTCTACACTAAATTTCTTAGTTATTTGCCCCTCGCTTTACATATTTTTTTATTGGTAAAAATTTTACAATAAAAATAATAATAAAAAAACATTATTTAACATTATTATTTTTAAAAAACATGGCGAAAAAAATTTGTTAATGGACAGAAGTAAATAGAAAATTGAAGATTATTATTATCTATTATTATAGAAACGTTGCCTTAGAATCTCAGAAGAGGAGAAGGAGTAGTCCTGAGTCGATCATGGACTCGAAGAAAAAGAAACGTGAGGAAAGGCCTCCAAAAAAGACTGAGGCTAAGGTGACGAAGATGTCAAAGCCAAGCCACACAAGCAAAGAAAAACAGCATCAAGGATCAACGATGATCATCAAGGTCGCTGAAGGCACGACGTACGCGGCAGTCCTGGGAAAGCTCCGTAGAGAGGCGAACCCAGAGGCCAGCAATACGAGAGTTGTGGGAGCAAGACCCACCAAGAAAGGTGACCTACTGGGTAGGGTGCAGTTGGCGGACCGTCCGATAACGCTGGAGATCCGCGACCTCGATAGCCTTACAGAAATTGAGGATGTCCAGGAGGCCCTGGAAAGAATATCGAAGTTACCACCAGGAAGCAGAAAAGTGACGGTCCTTGGACCAAATAGACGAGGAGTTAAGCTCGCCATTGTAGTCACTAACCAGGAAGACGCGAACAAGCTTGAACATCTTGGACACATAAAGGTTGGCTTTGTGTCTTGTCCAGTCAGGAGAAGAATAATGGTTGTAAGGTGTCACAAATGCCTTGACTACGGCCATATAGGCAGAAATTGCAAGGCTGTTGATAAGTCAGCTGCGTGCTTCAAGTGCGGAGAAGCTGATCACAAGATAGCAGACTGTAAGAAAAGCCCATGCTGCTTCTTATGTCAGAAGAAGTTTGACGGGAAGGAGAACACCAACCACGTCGCAGGCTCAGGGAGTTGCAAAGTCTTCAGAACTGCCCTAGAGGAAGCAAAGAAGACTTTGTCAAGGACAAAAAAGTTTTTACTGCATGGAACTGCAAATGCAAAAGGAGTAGCAAACGGTTCAGGATGGCAGACAAACGAAACATTTTTGGAATGGCTGCAGCACTTTAAACGTTACGCGATCCGATCCAGCACTGAAAAAACTTTGCTCATTATGGATAACCACGAATCCCACATGACAATTGCTGGATTAGATTTTTGTAAGGAGAATAATATTGAAGTGCTAACTCTACCTCCGCACACCAGCCATCGCATGCAGCCTCTTGATAGAGGAGTATTTGGGCCGCTCAAAACCTATTTTGCCCATTCGTGCAAGGCGTGGATGTTGAACCATCCTGGTGTTCCTATTACCATCGACCTCATTGCTGAACTGGTTGCTGAGCCATTATTGAAAGGTGCTTCAAGCATGAATATTGTCGCTGGATTCAGATCAAGTGGCATATGGCCATTTAATCGTGACATTTTTGCGGAAGATGATTTCATGCCGGCATTTGTAACCGATCGACCTTACGAGGGCGAAGCCGATCAAGCGGCTGCTCCATCGAATGCCCAACAAATGGCTGATTCATCGAATGCCCATCAAGAGGCTGCTTCATCGAATGCCCACCAAGAGGCTGGTCCATCTAATGTTCGTCAAGAGGCTGATCCATCGTATGCCGATCAAGAGCCCGGTCGATTGAATCTAGACCAATTAATTTCAATTGAAGACATTCGACCATTTCCCAAAGCTCCACTGCGCAAACAATCGAATCGAGGCCGGAAGAGACGTACTGCTTCACTTCTCACGGATTCATTGATGCTGGAATCTTTAAGAGCTGAGCAAGCAGCTACAATTAAAAAAAAATTAGCCGCCGAAGACAGAAAAAAATCAGCAGCTGAAAGAAGAGAAGCAAGGAAGGCAGAAAAACTTCAGAAGCAAAAACAATTCGAAAAAAATGCACCAAAGCGCAAGCGTGGTCGTCCTAAAGCTACGCAAGCACACTCCGACGACAACGAAGACACCGAAGAAGTCATTCGCAAGTACAAAACCAGACGTAACCGTTGAAAATGGATGTCTTTTATTTTTTGTTTTTATGTATAGTTTTTATGTATTAATTCCAGTATTCATATTCTCGAAATAAAATTTTAAGCGTTAGTTTCCTAAAGTTGTACATGGTTTTATTACATCTCGAATATAGTGACCTATCATGCCCCCAGATTTTTAAAATCTCAAAAAAAAGTACCTTTGCTTTATTGAATCTAACTTGAAAAATATTTAAACAAACCTAAAGTCAGTATGGCCAAAGTGTAGCGAGATAAATTACCTTTCCAATGCGTGGTTATATGTCAAAATCAGTGCAGGCACATTATCGTACGAACGCTCTAAAAAAAACCGACCTATCTTACCCCACTCTACTCTACATAACTCCATTATCAGCTTGTTTACTTTTTAAATAATGGTGCCCATTAAAAATAAAAGCGCGACCATCCTCCTCGTGACTACAACATCAAACAATTTAAAAATTTAGATCAGGATTTAAATAATATAAATGCAGTTTATTGGAAATAACTTTACCATGATATATTAAATAAAAAAATTAGTTTTTAAACAAAAAATCTACGATTCTCATTTCGTTTCATATTAATTACATTTGTATTTCCAAAATCAATACTAGTACACTTTTATATTTAACACTATCATTTGATAAGCGCTAAAGCGAACGCTTTCAGAGAAGTTTCTGAAGACTTTTTTTTCTATTAACCCTCCGTCAGTCGCATCAAATTTTGTAACGGGGTTCATCACAGGTGAAGAAACTTCTCACTATCATAAATTAATCCAATATTGTTATAAAATTCCAAATTTTTTTTTAAATGTTTATTAGGATTTATAAATTGCACATTGGAAATAAAATTACCCTTCGATTTCTGTTAATTATAAAAATAAAAGATTAATAACAAATCAAATCGACAATACGCTGTTAGTCGCAAGGTAAAAAGTTCCATTACTTTTCGTAAAAAATTCACGATATTTGCTTCTTTCAAATTCAATAACATGAAACTAAAAATATAAAAGAAGCCAAATCTGTTTTAATATATAGAAAAAGCGTGTTGTAAAAGGTACTGAGAATTTAGAATTATAATTGTATGTATTTTAAAAGATATAAATAAAAAATAAACTACGTGAGGGATTTATCCTCACCATGCGACTGATAGAGGGTTATATCATTTCTTTAAATATAGTATTTACGCAATTATAACTATTCCAAATTTGGGAAAACTATTTTCATAATAAAAAGTTCCTGATTTAATATTAATTTTTATATAATTAAATAATACTTACTCTACACCTTCCATTTTTGTGGTATTTTTCTGCCGTTATGTCGTCTTGATGTCGTCGTTAGAATATGTAATTCCCCTTGATCCTTGTTCCTCCACTTTTCACGAATTAAAAAACCCAAGAGTGGAAAAAAAGGGTGCTTTACAGGTTACTTCCAGTATTTACAAAAGCATAACATTCCGTCACTAATAACTCAGGCCACACACAAAAAATTTGATCCGGCAAACTAGAATACATTTCTTACGTATTTTGGGTCGCTGAATTCGAATCGTGGGTCAAAAATGAAAAGTTTTTTTCGATTTCAGTCCAGGCGCGGATCCAGAGGAGGGGGCCACAGGTGTATGCCCCCCCAAGAATCTTGGATTCACATGAGAAAGGAAGAGATAGCACTATATTGTTTTCTCTTTCTCTCTCATATATATCCTCCCTCAAAAGCCTTATCTGAATCCGCCACAGTTTGAGTCAATATATTTCAATAAATAGGCTTAATTTGGTGAAAAAAAACTTTTGGGATAGATAAATGAACATTTTAGGATCCAATTTATGCAATATTCAAAATAAGCAAGTGTTTATTTATTGAATCATCAATATTTAAAGTGAGTAATGTCAGTTTCACTGTAGATTTTCACTTATTATTATTATATATTATATTATAATTATTATTATATTCACTTATTATACGTTTAATAAGTAAAATAATATAAGTTTTACCTGAAAGATGGTATAAGTATAATAAACAATGACAGTAGTACATTTCTTACTCTTGAAAAAAAATGTTTGACCGATTCGGTTCAAATTCGGTACGGATATGTATTTTTCTACACAGAATCTAAAAAAATATGATTAAATATGATTACCCCCAAATAGCACGTAATGTTACTGAAATGTCACAGTAATGCTACATGTAATATTACTAACATAGGTATTACAAGTAACATTACAGTGATATTACAGTAATATTAAAATGTCCACCCTATAAGGTAATATAACAAGTAATATTACAGTATTTTTACGAGGTAATACTACTGCAAACTGTGATAACATTACTACAGTAATGTTGCAGTAATGTCACAGCAATATTACAGTAATGTTACACGATAATGTAATAATTACTGTAATATTGTCATGTAATATTACTGCAATATTACCTGTTATATTACATTAGGGCGGACATTTTAATATTACTGTAATGTCACTGTAATGCTACATTGTAATATTACTAACATTACATGTAACATTACAATAATATTACGTGCTTCTTGGGCATGGACATTTTTAAAATTTTCATAAAAATGCTGTAACTTTCTTTCCATACTTAGCCAACTTATACGAATTTTCCTGAAATTTTACACAAAGGCGTACTTTTCATCAAAATTAAGACAAAAATACCGCAAATCCGATTCATATTAATTGAAATGTATAATTAAAATTTTTCAGTTTTAGACCTTGTTATCTTTTCTGGTGTATTACCACCAGTAATTTTAATTTAATAAGAAATAAAAATCGAAAAAGTGCGAGTTTAACCCTCAAAAAAACTTAGTTTTCCGTATACGAAATGAACTTTTTTTAGTGTAAAAAATTAGCATACACACATAAGAATAATATATATACATCTTTGTATATATTATAAAGATAGATATAAGAAATAGGAATAACGGAAGAATTTTCCAAAATAATAAAATTGTTCCATTTACTACTTTTTGTACTATTTAATATATACAAAGCATATAATATTATTCTTGTGTATGCGAATTTTTTATACTAAAAAAAAATTCATTTCGTGTTCGGAACCCTATAGGTTTTTTGTGTGAGTTAAACTCGCACAATTTTATTATTTTCCTTTGAAGTACAATAAGAAATTTAAATTTTGTATTTTTTGTCATTTTTTTGATTTTCATGAAAAAATTTTTGTTGGACAAACGTGGGCTAATCGTGAAAAATCGAATACAATAAAGGAAACTTAAAAATATTGAACTGAAGGAGACAACTTCATTATTATTAATGATTCTTTTCAAAAATTTTACTAAAACTTTTCTAAACAATTAAATTATTTTCATTATTATTAATGATTCTTTTCAAAAATTTTACTAAAACTTTTCTAAACAATTAAATTATTTTCAAAAATTTTATTTAATTTTAAGAATATATAATTATTTCAAATTAAAAATTGTAAAACTTACAAAAATTATAATATTTTTTAAACAAAAATGTTATCTCTTAAAGTTGAAAAAATTAACTTTTTAATCCATAATCATGGTAGAAAAAATAATTCATAAATATGTCTTACAAAAATACTATCAGAAAATTTATTTTCTAAATCTGAATTAGTAAAAATTTAAACTAATTAGAACAATATTCTTTCTAAATTTGTAAAAATAAATTTTTTAATTGTACAAAGAGCAGGACATTAAAATAAGTAAACACAAGTCTTTTTTAATAAATATTATTATTTTGCATTAATAAAAATTATTTTTTTATACAATATAATTTAAAACTATTTTTCGTTTTATGAAGGTAAATTATATTTACAAATTAAATTATGAATTTTTATTGAGATCTCTTTTTAGTCAGAACAATTTTCGTTAAATTAGTTGTTTATTTCATTTTCCATTCATTTAAAATTTCATCCAATTTTAGCTTTGACATTATCTACTATTATTATTTATTAGGATCTAATATTACATTGTTCTTTCTATAATATAAATATGTCCTCTGCATGGTAATATTAAATTTAAGATCACCTTAATATTAAACGAAATATTACTTCTTGAACTGAAAATTTTTTTTAATCCAGCAAGGGAAAAACAAAAGTTGAATGGTATGGATGTGGAAGAAGTGGATGAGTTTTGTTATTTGGGATATTGGTTTAAGTCGAATGGTAGTCAGGAATTGCAAGTAAGAA
>JUFY01000588.1:248-12262 GCA_001855655.1 Leptopilina clavipes
TAAGGTCGCAAACAATATCAAAGTCAGAATCAAAATCATAAGGCAAAATGAAAGTCAAAATTAAAGTCAAAATCAAAGTTAAAGTTAAAATTAAAGTCAGAATAAAAGTCAAAATCAAAATTTAGGTCGCAAACAATATCGAAGTCAGAATCAAAATCATAAGGCAAAATGCAAGTCAAAATAAAAGTCAGAATCAAAGTTAAAGTTAAAATTAAAGCCAGAATCGAAGTCAGAATAAAAGTCAAAATCAAAATATAAGTCGAAATCAATATGAAATTTAAAATGCAAGTAAAAATTGAAGTCAAAATCAAAATTAAAGTCAGAATCAAAGTTAAAGTTAAAATCAAAGTCAAAATTAAAGTCGGAATCAATATTAAAAATCAAATCAAAATTAAAATTGATGTCAAAATTATAATCGAAGTTCAAGTCAAAGTTAAAATCAAAATTTAAGTCTCAATCAAAGTCAGAATCAAAATCAAAGTCAAAACTGAAGTCATAATCAAAATAAAACTCAAAATTAAAGTTAAAACTAGTCAAAATTGATGATAAATTTAAAATCAGAATCAAATTCCAAGTCGAATTGGAAGTAAAAATCAAAATCCAAGTTGAATTTGAAGTCAAAATCAAAATCGAAGTAAAAAAAACGGCTTACTGAAAATTGCGTTAAATAAGAATTCTGCTAAATAAAAATTCCTTCACTAAAAATTAATCAAAAATTCCATTAAGTAAAAATTTTCCTATTTAAAACTTCTCTTAGTTAAAGATTATTCGTTGTATAATTTTAGTAATTTATTAATTCTACATTTATATAATATTACAAGTTAAATAGAAATTCAATAATTTGAAATTCGACTCAAATTGTGTTAAATAAAAAATTCTCATTTTGCACATGTTCGAAAATTAAATGCAGCATTATACAAACGTTGAAAAAATAAAATCAAATTAGTACCAAATGGCTGAAGATCAGAAGACTGTATCTTTTATGTAAACACAAGAACTTGTTGTAAGTCTCTATTCGCTCTTTTTCACTATAAAAAAATGAAGATGAAAGGAGAGTCCTCCTTGTGCATATAATCGCGCGAGGAGTTTTCCTTTTCTTTTATTCCATTCTGGATAAAGTGTTTAGTCTCTGGCGGAAGAAATATAAACGCGCACAAAGAGAATGAAGAATGAATATTTTTTTTTCAAACTCTGCCAAAAGAAAAAGAAAAAAAAAATCTAGACATGAATGTGAAAGGAGGTATAAAAGGCAATGAGATTGACACGGAAATTTTTTTCCAATTTTCAAAACATCGTTGTACACGTTGTACACGAGACGGTTTCGACGCTGAGAAATGTATGTTTACTTATGGAAGGTGATATCTCTCAGAGTGTACGGACTAGCTTCTTGGAAGTTCTTTTCCTCTTCAGTGAATCTAGAATTTTTTATTTTACATTTTTTTTTTTTTATTTTTTGTGCCCAACTTCTTCAGCTTGACGGCTAATAAATCAAGTTGAAGCTTCCTATCCCTCTCCACCTGTTTTGTCGCGATTTTTCATCAGAAGAAAACATCCATACGAACATTGTATAGGCAATCTTCTTTGTTGCTTCTTATTTTACTTCTTCTTCTTCTTCTTCGTCTTCTTGTTTTTCTCTTTTTTTTCCTCTTCTTTTACTTATTCTTCTAAATTGAAGAGACGACACAGTTGAGAGAGAAAAAAGTATGTGAAAAGAGAATCATGAAATTGTTACGCCTTGCGAATCGCAAAGACCGGAAGCGGCAGTGTTTCTGCGAATCACTTTAAGAGGACAGAGAGTACTTTCGACATTTTCTCTCTCTATGTCTCTCCCTCTACCTTATTAGGAGTGTTTTGTTGCTTTCTAGGATTGGCTCATTACAATGGGCTTGGCAAAATGAGTATATTTTCCAAAAAAGGCAAAAAGAGTTTATTAAATTGTCATTTCTAGAAATTGTCAATTAGCATCTTGAATTGTATATTTATAATTTATATCAGTGCTTGAATTATTGTTTTTCTTTTGTCATGCAAAACTGTTTCATCCAGGTGGATTTGAATAATTTCTATTTTAATCACTTGATTTTCAGTTAATAAAAAGACCAATCAGTTTTTTGGTTAGTTTATTAATTTTAATTAATATAATAATAATGATAAATAATAATAATAATAATAATAATAATATAATAATAATAATAATAATAATAATAATAATATAATAATAATAATAATAATAATAATAATAATAAAAAGATAGATGAGGAAAATCCTTAAACCGAATGATAAATTCATCAACCTATAATAAGAACAATAATAGTAAATATTTTATTAATTGGAATTAATTTGTTTCTTCCGACTAAGAAAAATGTTAGCAAAATAATAATTTGGTTAAATACTGTTTTTTCGTACCTTTTTATTGTATATTTCGTGTTTTATTGGCAATAAACACAGGAAACAAAAAAAATAATTCTAGAGTTCGCGATAGCCGCAGTCGTTAAGACACTTAGGTCATTTAGGTTATTTGTTCGGGGTTCGATCCCCCTTGGGTGTAAATTTTAATTTTACTTATTTTCGAATACAAGAGGGCGCAAGTGTATTGAAGTTTAAATGTTAGTATTAATTATAGTTAATTATTAATTATCAATTATTAATTATCAATTATTAATTATCAATTATTAATTATCAATTATTAATTATTAATTATTAATTTATTGTTATTAATTTAGCATTTATTTATTTTTAGTTACTTAATAAAAATTAAATATTCTTAGTTAATAAAAAGTTAATAATTTCAGTTGATAGAAAATTAATAATTTCAGTTAATAAAAAGTTAATAATTTCAGTTGATAAAAAATTATTAATTTCAGTTAATAAAAATTAATATTTTTAGTTAATAAAAAGTTAATATGTTTATTTAATAAATTAATATTTTTAGTTAAAATTTAAATAGTGCCAATATTGAATTAAATTAGTTAAAAAATAAATGAATTATAAATTCGTAAATTAATAAACTAAAATTTATGAATTATAATAATATTTACTAGAAAAAAAAATTAATAATAAAAATTGCTGCACATTTATTATCTCTAAAACATCATGCAGTAATTTAAAATTGTTTACACACTTGTAAGGGAAATTATTTCTTGGAACAATATTTTCTGCCAAGAGATTGTCACTTTGTGTTTAAAAAAAAAAAAAAAAGAAAATTGATATTCTATGTAATATTTGCAACATTGAAAAACTCTGATTTTTAAAATTATCTCATTTACTCGCTATATAACAGGCGAGTGGTATACTTGTTAATAAACTGCGCTCAAGTGTATTATGTTTATCCTTAAGCAAAGAGGAATCCTTATAGGCGTGCATATACACTCTTATGAAAACCCTTGATTATCGTTGCAATAGTTGTCGGAAATAAATAACATTCTCGTACTAGTTTCATTCATGCTTTTTTTCTTGTTTTATTTTTTATTTTTTAATTTATTTAATATGTAAAATCAGCCTTGGGCTTTGATTTAAACACAATTTTCTCGTCATTCGTGTCATATTTCAAAAACAGTAGTAATAATAAAATACATGCATATAAAATATACTCTACACCGGGCAAATGTGCATTTACTATAAAAATTTTGCCAAAAGATTATTTTTTATATCATTTACAAATATTTTTATATTTATTTTTATTTCTCTTATAAATATTTTTATTTTTATTGGTATTTTTAGTCATTATTTCTATAAATATTCTAATATATATATATATGTATATAATATAGAGAAATATAATCAAGATGCATTGGGAGTGGTCGAACCGAATTTTTAAAACATGATGATAGAATTTGTATTTAACAAGAATTGGATAACATGAAATCTAAAAGTGACATCATCATGACTTGGAAAGAAGACATTAGTTTTCGTTTTCTAATCATTCGACTAAAGTACATAATATTTCAATTATATACACTTCTCTTATCCATTAAAATCCAAGATAAATGCTAATCGATCAAAAATGAAAAAATGCCAATCGATCCAAATGCGATAATCCTAATCGATCCAAAAGAGATAATATTTCAAGTATTCAATTCGATTAGATAGGACAATCAGAAAGGATTATTAATTTTCCGCGTCTGTAACTTAGAAAAGGATTTTTTGAAAAGAATTTTTTAGAAGGATTTTTTAAAAGGATTTTTTAAAAGGGTTTTTTAAAAGGGATTTTTTTCCAATTAGATCTCTGTGTACAACTTCCGTGTACGTTGTTGTTTTATCGACAAATTATTATGAAAAGAAAAATGTCTGGAGATAAAGTATTCAGAGGATGGGATGGTTATTAATGATGCTGTTGAACTTAGATGTATGGAGGAATTTGCCAGTGCAAGTTTGTCGAGTAATTCATTAAAAATCGAGACGCTCAATATAATATGCTCCTGAAGTGGCAAAGACTTTGGTTCTCCATAGCTGCGTAATCCGTTATAATGTTCCATTGTAAGCTCGACCTCTACCTCTGATGTAATTGTATAGTTGTAATACCCACATGTGGCAGCAGGGTCAAGGCAATCTTATGTGCGATATAGTGTTTTTTCACCCTGCCGTTCAGTAGACTTCAATTTAGACGATAAGTGGAATAACTGCATCCTCATTAACTCTGCGGCGATCTGCAAGGAACCTCCTTCTTCTTTTAGTTGAAACAACTTCAGCCAAAATGTGAAGAATAATTATTATTTCCATTGAGTGGAACATCGATCATGTTCGGGTTATTAGGTTTTACTGTACCTATTGTAAAATATCCGTTTAGAGAAATTTTAGCTCTGAAAATTTTAACCTGACCTGAATGAAATGTCAAGGTAATGTTGGATTTTCTACGGCAGTTTAAGATTTGAAGTTGATGCAATGCATGTTAGTGCAACGGAGCATCATCATTATTTGCTTCTTTGTTATGGCAAAATCATCAAAGTTCGATGCTCTTGTTGCATCATCATTTAATTCTTTGCTAATAGCTACAGTAAAATTTTCAAGGTTCGTTGTACTTTTTGGATCATCATCCAATTCTTTGATAACAGCTAAAACAAAATAATCAACATCTGTAGTACTTGTTGGTAATGTTTCATCATCATTTGCTTCTTTGCTAATAGCAAAATCGTCAAAGTTTGTTACTCTTGTTACATCATCATTTGCTTCTTTGCTACTAGCAATGTTGTACTTTTTGTACTCAATGTTTGTTGTACTTTTTGCATCATTATCTAATTCTTTGCTAGCAGCTAAAACAGAATAATAAGCATCTGTTGTACTTGTTGGTAATGTTTCATCATCATTTGCTTCTTTGCTAATAGCAAAATCGTCAAAGTTTGTTACTCTTGTTGCATCATCATTTGCTTCTTTGCTACTAGCAAAAACAAAATCATTAATGTTTGTTGTACTTGTTGCATCATCACTAATTCTTTGCTAACAGCTAAAACAAAATAATCAACCGTTTTACTTGTTGCATCATCATCTAATTCTTTGCTAATACTTACAGCAAAATCATCAATGTTTGTTGTACTTGTTGCATCATCATCTAATTCTTTGCTAACAGCTAAAACAAAATAATCAAAATCCGCTTTACTTGTTGCATCATCATCTAATTCTTTGCTAATAGCTACAGCAAAATCATCAAAATTTGTTGTTCTTGTTGCATCATCATCTAATTCTTTGCTAATAGCAATATTCTGAAAGTTTCAAAAATTGTTTTCAAATCCACAGACATGGTTATTGTAGGAACTATATAGAAAATGACTTGGAGACAATTTGAAAAAGAGGCAAACGTGACATTCTCCCATCACAAGTTTTTCTTTCTCTCTTGAGTCTTTTCCATCATTGAAGAATGAGTTGTCCTGCTTGGTAATAAGTCATGACTAGTCTCGCGACTCTCTTCTATCTGTAATGTGCTGCATTCAGTTGCGGTTACACACGGACAAAACACGTATAAATGCGTAGGAGTTGAAAAGAGTTGTGATGGCAAAGATTAATGCATCTTCTCTCTGACTGCAATGCTATTTAGCGGAACCGATTTGATTCGTTTCGCGTAGGTTAAATCGCTGCCACAATGTCTCGGAGAGACTTTATACATATACAAGCAGCGATGTTCATATATGTTTTTCCAGTTTGCTTTGAAAAACGGTTCTATTTTCTTCATATAATGCGTATAAAGAAATACAGAGGAGAGTTTTAAATTGCGTGGTGGTTTCAACTTCTTATCTACATCTTCTTATATGGTACAAAACCATGGTCACCAAGATAAGAATCCTGTTCATGCCCACTTGCTCCCTTTTGCATTTTACGAGCTTTTTTTGTCTGTTAGTGCGAGCGCTCGCGCGCGCGGATAAAAGCAGAGTTGATTTCAATCGGTGCTTTCACGGTGTATGCTAATGTCCGTTTAATTATAAACTTGTTATAATATGGCGGCAGAAGATTTTACAGTCTGATGATTCAATATCTCGTGTCTCTGATAGTTTTTTCTTCTTCTTTTTTTTATTTTTATTTACTGAATTGAATGAGAATTTTTACATGTGTTTGTGTGTGTGTCTTAGATAAAGTACGCTTATTTTACGGAAAATATTTTGGTACAAATTCTGCACCAAAGTGAGTGCAATATTTATTCTGCTTTTCTTTGCATCTGGTAAACCATCAGTTAATATAATATATAAGAGGGAAAAGAAAGAAAATATACCGAAATTAATGTCTAGGTGAACAGGCGATGACATCAGATCATGAAATGTCGTTTTCTTGTGAGAAATCGACACTTAACACAATGCAGAGTGAGTCAAGAATTTACTTGTGCATATTTACACACGCAACGTGATGAATTTGAGACTTTTTACGGTGTGTTGTCGTTATATACGTATATAAATGCGGATAAAATGATGCGTCACATAAATGCAACTTCATTAGTCCTAAGTAACTAGATAGTAATTACTATCTATGGAACTTATACTCGCATCTTGATGTGTGAATTTTTAGACCTAAATTTTGTAGCCATGTCCATCTTCTTACCTCTGGCTTTGACCTAAATTTTGAGCTTCTGACAATTTTTGACCTAGGATTTTTAGCCCAAATTTTGAAGTCATATTTGCGCTTTTATCTTTGTATTTTGACCTAAATTTTGTAGCTATTTCCGTGTCTTTACCTGTATTTTTGACCTAAATTTTGACTTTCTATTCGTTTTTTGACCTCTAACTTTTGACCTAAATTTTAAAGTCATATTTGCATTTTCACTTTTGGAATTTTGACCTAATTTTGTAGTCGTATCCGTCTTCTTACCTCTGGATTTGACCTAAATTTTGAGCTTCTGACAATTTTTGACCTAGGACTTTTGGCTCAAATTTTAAAGTCATATTTTTGCCCTTATTTTTGTATTTTGACCTAAATTTTGTAGCTATTTACGTGTCTTTACCTGTATTTTTGACCTAAATTTTGACTTTCTATCCGTTTATTGACCTCTGTCTTTTGACCTAAATTTTGAAATCATATTTGCATTTTCACTTTTGGAATTTTGACCTAATTTTGTAGTCGTATCCGTCTTCTTACCTTTGGATTTGACCTAAATTTTGAGCTTCTGCCAATTTTTGACCTAGGACTTTTGGCTCAAATTTTAAAGTCATATTTTTGCCCTTATTTTTGTATTTTGACCTAAACTTTGTATAGCTATTTCCGTGCCTTTACCTGTATTTTTTACCTAAAATTTTGACTTTCTATCCGTTTTTTGACCTCTGATTTTCGACTTAAATTTTGAAGTCATATTTTCATTTTCACTTTTGGGATTTTGACCTAATTTTGTAGTCGTATCCGTCTTCTTACCTTTGGATTTTGACCTAAATTTTCTAGTCGTTTCCGTCTCTTTACCTGTGATTTTGACCTGAATTTTGAAGTTATATTTGACTCTTTGTCTGTATATTTTGACCTAAATTTGAAGTTATAAATTCACCTATTTACCAGTGGCTTTGACCTAAATTTTGAGTTTATTTTCGCCTTTTGGCATATCAATTAAAAAATTGTATTTTCCTCTCCACCTGCCCTGATATTAACCAAAATTTGCAGTTAATTATTAATTTGGCAAATTAATCTGTGTTCGGTCTGAATTTTCGGATATTCTTATCTTGACCTGTAAGTTTTAATCTAAATTTTGAATTTATTTTATCTCTTAACCTATCAATTTCGACATGAATTTTGAGCTTCTTTTCAGGTTTTTGAAATATTTTCACTGGACGTGAAAATTAAGAGAGGGAGAATAAATTCGTTAAATTAGAATTGATTCGAAAACATTATGTCTATAATTTGAATTTACCACTCCCTAATATTGTTTACTTTGTTGCATTTTTGCTGATTGAGGTCGGTAAGGCAATAAAAAGTGATGTGACAAATTAGAGACTTTGTAATTCAGCTTGAGCATTGTTCGTTGTTCGACTTTCCATCTGCAAGTCTTGTGAGTGTCTCTCTCTCTCTCTCACATCTAGGAAGCTAATTTTAGAGGCTGAGAGAGTTGCTTACAATTAGCTTTCTGGGAGCAATTATTTAACGTTTAATTAGCACTTTTTGATTTTCCATTCGCGATTACGATTCTAATTAAGATAATGGAGTTTTGTCTGTGTGTGTTAAATTTTTGGTATCTTTATCATGAGACTAAATTTACTTCCGATTGTTTGTTATATACAGTATAGAGGACAATGGTATTAAATGAGTCATTTATTATATTTGATGAATTATTAATAACTTTAACAATTTGCAATAAGGAATTGAAAGGATTTTGTTTTTTATTTTTGTTTAAAAAAAAAAATAATAATAATAATTGACTCGTGTGACAGGTGTGATTATTATATGATTATTACCAGTTTTCGACGTTATCAAAATTCTGATTGCGGACTTTCGGCCCACCCGGCTGATTCCTGGCGCCCACATGGCTCACAACGCGTTGTAAGTCTGACCTTATTCGGACACCTCCCTCGCCCACCTTTAATTTCATCTAGTGCCTATAATATTATTTCCACGTGTCGCAATTTCTTCAAGTAGGTGCTGCTTTTTCGTCGTATGTTTAATGCTTTTAATGAATACACCACACAAGAGAGGAAGTGCAAAAATTCTCTGTTTGGAAAAGAGATTCCTCTGTTGGAACTCATTTGTATGCGTGATGAGAAGAAGGAGTTTCAATTTTCATAAGTGGTTAATTTTTTTTTGAGTAGTAGTAGTAGTAGAAGGACCTTTTGGATTGGATTTTGTATTGCACTTGCAGAAACAATGACAACATTGAGGAAATGCTGCAATGATGATGATGCAACAAGAGCAACAAATTTTGATGATTTTGCTTTAGCTATTGGGAAAGAAGCAAATGATGATGCAACAAGAGCAACAAACTTTGAGCATTATTTTTTTATTCTCCTCCTCATCGAGGAATGAGTGGTTGTAAATATTGTACGGATTTGTTTTTCTGATTAACATATAATACAATTGAATCACATCTGTTGCAAATTTATAAGATAGAAATTTATCAGATGATACAATCTCATATATGAATTTGGAATCCATGTGGAATGCTACAGGAAAATCATCAAAGTTTGTTGTACTTGTTGAATCATCATATGATTCTTTTGCTAATAGCTAAAACAAAATAATCAAAATCCGTTGTACTTGTTGCATCATTGTTGCATTGCTAATAACAAAATCATCAACGTTTATTCCTCTTGTTACATTATTATTTGCTTTTTTGTTAATAGCTATAGCAAAATCAGCAAAGTTTGTTGTACGTGTTACATCATCATCGTCTGATTTTTTTAATAGCTACAGCAAAATCATTAAAGTTTGTTGCTCTTGTTGCATCATCCTCATAATATGCATCTTTTCTAATAGCTGCAGCAAAATCATCAATGTTTGTTGTACTTGTAGCATCATCATCTGATTCTTTGCTAATAGCTGAAACAAAATCATCAACGTTTGTATCTTTGCTAATAGCTGCAAAATAATCAAAACCCGTTGTACTTGTTGCATCATCATTGGTTTTTTGCTAATAGCTACAGCAATATAATTAAAGTTTGTTGTACTTGTTGCATCACCATTTGCTTCTTTGCTCATAGCAAAATCATCAACGTTTGTTGCTCTTGTTGCATCATCATTTGTTTCTCTGCTAATAGCTACAGCAAAATCAACAAAGTTTGTTGTACTTGTTGCATCATCATCTAATTCTTTGCTAACAGCTAAAACAAAATAATCAAAATCCGTTTTACTTGTTGCATCATCATCTAATTCTTTGCTAATAGCTACAGCAAAATCATCAAAATTTGTTGCTCTTGTTGCATCATCATTTAATTCTTTGCTAATAGCTACAGTAAAATTTGCAAGGTTCGTTGTACTTTTTGGATCATCATCTAATTCTTTGCTAACAGCTAAAACAAAATAATCAACATCTGTTGTACTTGTTGGTAATGTTTCATCATCATTTGGTTCTTTGCTAATAGCAAAATCATCAAAATTTGTTGCTCTCGTTGCATCATCCTCATCATTTGAATCTTTGCTAATAACTGCAGCAAACTCATCAATGTTTGTTGTACTCGTAGCATCATCATCATTTGCAACAATGGCAATAACATTGCATTGTATAAAAACTCGAATATTTTAAAAATTATTACTCATCATATACACATGGACCATCCGAAACATTAACAGATTTTTAAAAATATGTATCTTGTTTTTTTGTGGATTAACTACAATATAGAAATGAATGTATACGTGTGACAGATTGAAGCGAGAATGTGTAATTGTCATCATGAATTAAAAAAAAATACAGACAGACTTTGTAAAAATAGAATACGCTGAAAAAATAACACCTCTGACGAATACGAATGCAAGGACGAAGCCCTTTTCGAGTGAATGACGGGGAATTTTGACATCTCGTGGTATTCGTGATCGTGATAGAATCCAAATTGGAATATGTCGAGCGCGTGGCATTTCATAGTTTCATTCCAGGAAACTTTGCGTTGATTAGAGGCCAAACAATTTTCACTTTCGACAAAATTATCAACGTTGCGTGTCCAACATTTTGTTGGCTTGATTCCTTATTCTTCATAATAGACATAATGTTATCTATTTGTATATTCTACAATACGTTATGTAATATATTCTACAATATGTTATGTAATATATTCTACAATATGTTATCTATTATATTCTACAATATAATATATATTATATTATTCACAAATTAGGTATATTAATGATTACTATATGAACAAATTTATTATTTTAAATTATAATAATATATTTAGACAAATGAATTTAATTTTTACATTGTATCATCGTCGTAATGAAGACTAAAATTAAAAAAAATTTTTTTTTTTCATGCTTTCACTTAGCACTGGAAATACGTGAAGGTATGCTTAGGATTTAATACTCTGTTTTTGAAGTATTATATTATAAAAATTAAAAAATGATTGGTGTTGAATTTACTCACTTTTTCAGACATACACGTGTCTACACGTGTGCGTGGTTGTCAACAATCAGCCATGCTGTTCTCCCACTGTAAGTTTATAAGATCCCCGTGAAATATTCGATGTTGCATGTAATATGTTGTCACGCTATTATTAATCTAATTATTTTTATTGTTTCGTAGCATTTTCTGCCATATTAGACTTATTGTAAAATATATTCTACATTTTCTCTTTTATAAATTTATTAATTTTTTATATATTTTTATATTTAATTATATTTCATTTTTATATTTACATTTTTTATTTTTATCTATTAATTTTTTATTTATTTATTTATTTATTTACTAATTTATTTATTCACTTTTTTATTTATTTATTTATTTATTTATTTACTAATTTATTTATTCACTTTTTTATTTATTTATTAATTTATTTATTTACTTATTTAAATATTCTCCACGTCATTTTTAAAACAGAAATGAATTCTATAATCTATAGCACGTAAATAAATCCAGTTGTTATACATTAAGTATTCAATTTTCTCATTATTTAAACAAAAAAACTTTTATGAGTGTG
>JUFY01000593.1:3221-22246 GCA_001855655.1 Leptopilina clavipes
TTATTATTATATTATTTATTTATTATTATTTGTTATTATTATATTATTTATAACTATTTTATCAATAGTAATTACTTTATCAATTGTAATTAATTTATACCAATTGTAATTATTTTATACCAATTGTAATTATTTCACCTATTTAAATTATTTTACCAATTGTAATTATTTTACAAATAAAAATACTTTTTCAAATTTAAATTATTCAACTACATTTAATTCTTAAGCTAAATTTCTTTTCAAAATACATAATTTTAATTTTCCATATCGCGCATATAATGTTCATTATTTAGTCAATGAATCAAAGCTTCGTGACATTGCTCAAGTGGAATCAATGACTGAATAATGACTGTCAATGTTATTGATATACAAATTTCAATTATTATGTCTTAGCGTCTAAGTATCATTTTCAAATAACTCAAGTGCTGATTAAAATAATAAAGATGTTTTCGCACAATTTTTTTCCCCTTTTTTTATCTCTATATTTATAAAGTTTCTACAGGAAACTTATTAAATATGCATCAACATTTACAAAAAAAAAATTATACATGCATGGAGTATTTTTTAATATTCTAAATATAAGATATAAAGAAAAAAATTGCATATTAATTTCTCAAGCTATAAAAATTTCAATTTTTTCTTAAATTTCAACAGAACATTTAATTCCACTAAATCAACGAAAGTAGTAAAAAATACAAATTTCAAAAATGAGAAATAAATTTTGTTTTGTTCTTTTTCTACTTTACGCAGTTTTGCATCAAGAAGTTTCCACATCCTATGTAAAAGGTTAGATTAAAATAATAATAATAATTAGTAATTAATAATGATAAAAATAATAATAATGATGATACTAATTATAATAAAAATAATAAAAATAATAAAAATAATAAAGTGAATATATTCAAAAAGAAATATATAATAAATAACATGAAATAAAAGTAAATAAAAAATAAAGTAAAATATTCTGTTGCAGACTGCTTTAGAGATTTGGATAAGATTTATTATTCAGGATATTATTACAATCCAGAAACGGACGAATGTGTTAAATTCTTTCAACATTACTTTAAAATTCATAAAAAATACAATAGTAAAAAAAAATGTCTACAAAATCGTGACCCTGGTAAGCAAATCCTATTACTATTTTTTAAAAGAAGTTAATTTTCGTCAAAAAAAAAAATACAAAAACGATAATAAAAATTTCTGGAAATTTAGTTGAATTTAAGTACATAATTTTATTTTATCTAAAAATTGCTTCTAAATTACAGATTACTTCAATAAACTTCAAGATACTTTTCCATCTGTCTACTATTACGATAAAACAACTGGCGAATGTTCTGGATTATTCTATTCTCAATTTTTACATGAACCAAGAAATTATTTCTCTTCTAAAGAATTATGCGAGGATACCTGCCTAGGTTAAGAGATAAATATACAATTTACCCAGTCGGAAAAAATTTCCATTGTTTATGCAAAATTTCAAAAATTGATAATATTTATTACTAATAATCAAAATTCCATATAATTAATCATTCTAATAATTATTCTAATTATCAGTTTAATTATTATTATAATTATTCTATTTATCAGTTTAATTATTATTATAATTATTCTAATTATCAGTTTAATTATTATTATATAATTATTTAATTATCAGTAGTCTAATTATTATTATAATTATTCACTTTTCAATTATTTTGTATGATAAGTTTGCCTTTATAATAAAATTATACCAAATTCGAATATCTCACTCTTACTTTGAATTATTTTCGAATAAAAAAAAAAATGAACAAAATGAGAATGAAAAAAAAACATCGAGTTTCATTTCAATTTCAGTGATTGAATTCTATTCTGGTGTAGGTTGAAAGTTTAATGCATGCTAGGAAGGTAGGCTTGTTTGCTTTCGAGAAAATTGCTAACGCATGTGAAGCTTGTGTATCGAAACGAAATGTAATTTGGACGTAACCACCTTTGGGACCATCCAGAAACTTACTCTCTAGCTTTGACCAAAGACCTGCAAAAATTCTCCAAGGACTCAGAGACAAGCCCGGGTTTCGAAAAATCAATCTTTTCGAGCTGACGGGCAAAAATTCAATTACATTAAATTATATTGTCCCCGTGTAGATATATACATATTTACACGAAGACAAAAATTCAATCAGAAGAAATTTGCTTTACACTTTCAATGTTTGTCGACTTTGCAAATAACAAATATTCAAAAGTAATTTTGAAAATAATTCATTTCAACAGAATCGGAAGACTGAATGTTTTTTATTGTATTCGAAAAATGGAAATAAGTTGGACTTGGACTAATTAAATCCCAGTGCTGTCACCTATTTTCGATTGATAAATTCTAATTGTGAAAAAATTTTTTTAAGGAATGAAAATATCATTATATTTTCATTACATGATTTTAGTATCATGTCTCGATGTGTATCGAAAAGTTCAATTTTCCTGAGAAACTAGTTGTGTGTTCAGTTCTCGTATCTAATCCTTACGAGACATATAAGCTATAAAGAATCTTTTCCAATGAAGCACGTGAATTTCTGCAGCTCCAGCTAGCTCGTCACGAGGCGCCCGTGTGCTCTGAATGAAAAACGCGTTGGCACGTCTTCGCGTAGGATTAAGATCTCACTTTGCCGTTATTCTGATCACGGAGTTTCGGTTACAGGAATATATACGTATACTATATACATACAGAAAGTGGCAAATACAGATAGGATAAATGTATAGTATACGAAGGGTAGTCAACGATACAAGAGATTCATTCCCATGAGTTTCTGCGGATCCGCCAACTTGCGAAGAATATGAGAGAGGAGCGGATCCGCGGGGTCTCGTAAACTTACACTCGACGTGTAGGTACGTTTCACGTGAATGAGGGAGGAATAAATAAAATTTAAAGTGAAATGAAAAGCGTATGACAAAATGGAAGACTATGGAAAAGTGGGGAAGAAAGGGTTCGATAAAGAAATGAGAAATCCGATGATAGTGATGATCCTGAATCTATGTGAAGAGAGAGAGACAGTCCTTGGATCCGTGTGTGTGTGTGTCTCCTACGATAGGTCTTTCAATCGCCTTAAGGTAGATATCGTAAACGAGATTGGGCAGAGATGGAAGGATATAATAAAGTGAAAAGAAAATGTACCCTCGTGAAATCTAAAGTTGCTTTACGGCCCAGAATAACCGTGACCATCGGCACTTTCCTGCGAGTTTATGACAGTGCCTTGCCTTGCGCCTTTCCTTTCAACATTTTAATGTCCCTCGCGCATTTGTCGCCGTTTTGTAAAATGACAACTGGCGTCTAATTGTCCCATGAATGTATGGATTTTTTCTCATACTTTCCTTTGAGCGGACTCAAAATCTACTGCATTTGCTTCGAAATTTTTTAGGTCTAACTCGTCCTGTTTAATACCTGAGCTAATAAAATCCAAATCTAATTAGTGGACGTTAATACAAACAACGTCCAAATAGAAATTTTAGCAGTGACAGCGGTGGGATCGAAAATACTATCATCCAATACTTTAGCAGATCAAATCCAAAATGATGATAAAGTTGTCCAAATAGAAATTTTACCAGAAGTAAAAGAAAGGTGACAGCGGTGGGATTGAAAATATTATCACAAAAAACTAATTAACCCAGATTTCGTCGCAATTGAGGAATTAGAGATGAAATAATCCCCTTTGGCAATTGTCACTGAACTACATATAAAGGAACACAATTTAATATCTTGTATAGATATATACGAGTATTGTAGAAATGAATTGAGAGTGTGTCCAGGACCATAAAGTCCAAGGACTCGAAACGATCATTGCCGCATCATTACAAAGCTCGGACCAACACTCAATTCCTTCGGGCCATTGTATCAGAATGGAGTTTATCTGCATGGAACCACATGTTATTGTTGTGTACTTTATCCAACGGTTGCTCGTTCGCATTCTGTGATATAATAACCGGCACCGACAATGGTTTAATCCGGGAACGAAGCTTCGAGCACAAAAGGCGTGAGCTACGGAAGTAAGCTGATTAGGAAACACACCCTTTTCCCCCCTCGCAACCTTCACTCTCTCTCCTCCTTTTGCACACCTATATTCGCAGTCTCATGCCGGGAGGCTTTCTCTTCCGCACCATCTTTCTCTCACTTCCTGGCCTCACTCCCGCCTCTCCCTTGGACCATTCTCTCTTTTAACCATCAGCACGAGCAGTTGCTCGTATCACATTTATGGCCCCTGATATATCAAAGTATTATATACCTCTTCTTTACAGATCTCCAAAGCCAAGAGAACACTGCGACATGTGTAATTTATGTTCATCAATTCCTTGGAAGATTAGAAATTATCTTCATCCTGGTAGCAATATTAGAAAGTCATCTTTTATTCCAGAAGAAGAATTATTCGTTTCTCAATGATCTAAAAATCATCATTAGATTTACGAACTAGGAACCGAAACTTTTAACTAATTCCAGTTTTAATTGGTGGTTGTTCCAATACAACGAGTGGAAATTTATTTTAGTAAATAAAGAAGGAATCTTAAAAGATTATGGATTATTTCTTGTGATGTTTCGAGTCGAGAGCACAGTATCAATTGCTCTCTTTTCGTAGACGTTTATAACCGTTAGGCATATAAGTGGAAAGGACATGTGTTGTCCTCACAAAAGGGGTTGCTTTTCGAGGATCCTTTAGGCTTCGGGTTAAAGCTTTAGTCGCAGTTGACATTAATTAATTGTAACTCGACGTGGAATACGAGCATAATTACTTTGCTCGAGTGGCCTGAGCTGAAAGTTTGCTCGTTATCGAAGCGTTACATGGCCCCCTCATATATACACAAGTGGAGAACACATCGATTATCTAGGTTCCTCAGAAAGGATTGTCTCCTGCTTATTTATCTCCCTCCCTCTCTCTCTCTATTCGTAAGAATAATTCGCCATCAAGTTTCCCATTCAGAGTTGATCCATCCTAAGCGAATTCAAAATTACTGATCCAAACTATCGATTATTTTGTTCTTTATTTTTGATCCCACCGCTGTCACCTGGATTTCCAATCTACTGCTGCTGAATTCAAGAGTAGATCCATCCTAAATGAATTCAAAATCACTGAACCAAACTATCGATTATTTTGTTAATTTTTGATCCCACCGCTGTCGCCTGGATTTTAAATCTACTGCTGCCGAATTCTGTATAGGGAATAATTATAAATGATTGCTAAAGTCAGATAAAAAATTATGAACGAAAGAATCGATAGTTTGGATCAGTGATTTTAAATTCTTGTATAGGATTTAAGGATCTACTCTTGTAGATCAAACTAATCCCAAATATAATTAGTTCAAGTATGAATAATTTAGCAGTTTTTAATAAATTGAAAATCATAATGGTGACAGTGGTGGGATCGAGGTAATTTGCTTACATCGATGATGAGAAGAAACAGGAGCCAAGTGAAATATGGTCCTGGAATCATCTGATTCTTGGGAACCCTTTTGGATATTCGAAGCGCTGATCTATTACATGCCTTTGATATTTGAGACTTGGAAAATTTTCGTCTATCGAATCATGGTCAGACGCGAAACTTCCCGAGCAAATTCCCCAGTGATTTTAAATTCTATACCTAACTTCGGGTGCGATTCGGAGGCGAGTCCTTCGAGAAACTACACAGTCAGTGAATCGAAACTTCAAAGGAAACACAGGGGACTTCAACTCTTCTTTGATGAAGCCCTTGTCTGAAGAAACTTTTCTCTCAATACATCAATTCACATCGAGAAATGCTACTTTTGCCAATTACTTCCAACATCATTATTTATTCATTTCTTTCCGTTTTCCTTCTAAATCTCCACAATAACGAAAAGAGAATAATTTAAAATTTAAAATAATACCAAATAAAAAATTTCCAATCGTCTTTAATATTTTTCTACTAAAAAAAAAAAATTTCAAAAATACAATAGGAATTCAAATTGCAAGAGTGAGATGAAAATTGCCACACAGTGATCTGAAAATTACTTCTAACTTTTGCAGACATGTTTAGACTTGTCTCGTTTTTTGGTAACGCTTCGTTATCCAACTCGAAGGAAAGTTCCGTCGATTGAACGGGAAAACAAAGGGTGCCACGTGTTCGAAATGGCTGAGCTCGCCGCTCAATAAATAAGAAACGACGATGTTCGACCAGGTGGCGCTAACTTTTGAAAGAAAAAGTATATATAAGAATCTTCCGTCGCAAACGCAACTAAGAAGAAAAAAAAATCACACGAAATAACAGATAAAGATATACAGAAATTTTTCCAACTTGTATTTCCACATATTCTGTATTATTAAAAAGATAATCGAAATTCATCTCCTCTGTTAACCACTGGCTAATGATGTCAAATGTACAAAAAAAAATCTAATACATAAATAAATATTATGTAAAATATGTCAGAAAAATTGAGCTTCTGAGTGTGAAATTTCTCACTTGAATCTCTCCCGGATCCTGTCTCTTTTACTCTTAACTTTTCCACTCAATATGGAGTACAGCCTAACAACGGGCGCCGCGCTCTTAGAAAAGGCTTAACGCAATTTCACTGTCTCTCTCTTTCTCTCACTCACTCTCTCTCTTTCTGCAAGCTACAAGATGGCGAGAAAGAGACGCTGGAGGCGATGAGGTTTCAACGACAAAGGAAAAGGGTAATATGAATTCTAAATGATATTACCTCCACCTAGTGATGGTGTTTCTTCCAGAGCGCAAGAAAGTAAAAAAAGAAAAAAAAACGATTAACATTAACATTGCCTTTTAAATTTAACCTGGAGCTTTTATTCATTTAATATCTTATAAGGTTTCTTAAAAGCAACGTTTCTTGTTTATTTCTTTCGACATTTTCTTATCTCATAATACCCCCTCTCTCTCTCTCAACCCCCTTCATATACGGTAACATCAAGTGGCTTTCTTCTATCTAAAACTAAAGTGTACCATGAATATGAAGAATAAACAATAATGATAACAGTTTTGTTTCTTAAGCTGGAAATATATTCATTCTATTTTTCTAAAAACAAAACAAAAAAATTATATTCTAACCAAAAGAAAATTTTTCAAATACTTGTATTTTATAAATTTAACTTTTTCATTTAATTTAATTTGGAAATATTAAATTTTTAATTAAATTTTAACAAAAAGTAAATTTTTTTTTCATAATCAATAACTATTTTTGTTTGTTTGCCCTCTTATCAGATTGTATCTATTTTAAATTAAAATTAGTACAAAATTCAATATCTCATCAGGTAATTAAATATTTTTTTTATCGATAAAATCGAAGCAACGATAAAAAAATATATATATTTATTTGAAAAAAAAAATTCGAAAACGTGGAAATTTTTTCCAATTTTGCAAGCTTTTATCATTTGAATGATTTTTGGGTATTTTTCAAAAAAATATCTTCTGACGTTGTTTTAAAAATTCAATAGTGGGACGTAATCTCTTACACAGGTAAAGGTAGAAAACAAAATTTTAAAATTAGGTCAAATGAAACAGGTCAATAAACCAATAAAAGCTCTAATATTAAAATCGAAGGTCACAGACTAAGTGAATAAAACTTCAAAATGTGAGCAAATAATTTAGGTCAAAATAAGCAAATATAACTTTTAAATTTAGGTCAACATTTACAGGTCTATAGACCAACAAAACCTCAAAATTATGGTGATAATTCACAGGTGAATAATTCCTCAAAATTTAGTTTGAAATTCGCAAGTCAATAGAAAAAATTAGGTCAAATTTAAGAGGAGAAAAAGCGAATGTAACCTCAAATCAAGGTCAAAATTCGAACCTCAACAGGCAAACATAACCTTTAAAATTTAGGTCAAAGTGAGAAGTCTTTAGGAGCAAAAGCTCCTAAAAATTAAAAATTTTATTTATATATTATTAAATTATAATTACACTATACTATTAAAATCATAATTTTAATAAAATTGGCTGAATACGAAAATGTTTTTAGCGTTTTAAAAAAGAGGGGGGACAAAGAGCCCTTGTATATTTATAGATATTTTTGTATATATATACACAAAAAAGTGAATCAAAGAAAAACAATGAAACTGCAATGTACAGTGGGGTGAAAAAATTGTTTTTCCAAGACTTATTTTTTTTATCCCTTGTTGCCAATATAATGATAATGACAGTAGTCAAGTGACACTGGAAGACTGAAGGGAGGGGAGGGGCAGTTTTGTCTGCCGAAAATCACCTTCAGAATCATATTAAATTATATTTCTTCGAAAAGTGGACAAACTTTTGCCTCGGTGGATATTACAGTAGCACATGGTGGTAACGACCTAACGTATCGGACTTGTCGTTATTGGTAATGGGCTCGAAGGATTTTCACTAGTGAAACCAGAAGTAGCAACTCGCGAAAGAGCAGCGCCAAGCGGGCTTACGCTTTATATCGTTAAACGGCGTTGAAAAAGCCGTTTAAGAACCTTAACAGCTGTTTACTGTTAGTAAAACATTACTGGAAAATACAAGCTTATTCCGAACGACAACGACGAATTGTGATATTGACATTAATCTTGATTGCATCTTGTAAACTTAACTCATAAAACAACGATAAGATATACCATGTTCCAAATTTTTTCATGTTTAGAAAGACGAATAATTGAAAGTTTTCCGTTTTTCATAAAGGGCAATTTTAATCGAATTTTAATTCCTTAAATATTTATTTATTATTGATAAAGAAATCTTTATGTATGTTTGGATGAAAATGGTTTTATTCTATTATTAGAAAGGCACATAATGGTCCAATATTGAAATTCGAGATAGGGCCAATATTGGCGACAAGAGTTGGTCCAGTTATGAATTATAAAACAATTGTAGAAAACAAAAACATTAATTAAATAATTTAAAGATTAAATTTTACTCTTGAGTGAAAATTGGTTTCTTATATAAACAGAATCTTGGCCCTATATTGGCCCATTATTTAAATTCGAGGTTCAGAATTGGGCCCATATTGTCAACAAAAATTGTTCCAATTGTTATTAATTAATTAATAAATAAAATAAATTTTATTCTAGATTACCAATTAGTTTCTTATGACTAGAAGGGCCAATATTGGTCCAATATTTGAATTCAAGGTTTAACATTGGGTCAATATTGGCAAGATTTGATCCAATTATCATTAATTTATTTATCATTAGAATAAATTTTACTCCTGGTTGAAAATTAGTTTTTTATGACAAGAAGGTCCCACATTGATTCAATATTCGAATTTAGGGTTTAACATTGGGCCAATATTGGCAACAAGTTTTGGTCCAATTATTAATCATTCATTTATTAAAATAAAATAAATTTTATCCTTGGTTGAATGTCGGTTTCTTACATAATTTGAATCAAGGGGGGAAAGGGTCCAATATTTAGATTCGAGGTTCAGCATGGGGCCAATATTGGCAACAAAAATTGTTTCAATTACTGTTAAACAATTAATAAATAGAATAAATTTTACCCCTGGTTAAATATTGGTTTCCTTTATAATCAGAATCTCGGGACCATATTGGTCCAATATTTGAATTCAGGGTTTAACATTAGGCCAATATTGGCGTCAGGAGTTGATCCAATATTCAACCCTGTCAATTTTCCATAAAACCACGAAATCTTTCCCTAACGCTTCAAAATAATAATGAAATACTTCAACATCTTGGAAATAAATTTTCGTTTTTCGGCGCCAAAGGGCAATTAAGCAATGTGCGTCGTCATATATGTTTAATGAACGTGAATAGTTTTGTAACGAATTTCACGTGATAGCATATAGAAAATGTAGTAGTAGTAGTAGTAGTAGTAGTGGGTAAGTTAAACAAAGAAAGTTTGTTTCGCGTGATGAAAATTACGTGAAGCATGCCAACAACGGGGAAAGTAGCGATCCGAGAAGAGGTTTGCGCTTATATTTCAACGTCGAGGTATCCTGTTTGGTAGGACGAGTGATGTGGTCGGCAACCCTCGTACATCCGGCCGGTCGCCAAACACAGAGTGCCTCACACAGTTTGTGCAATGGCCACGTTTACAAGGTGCGTAGGTGGTATGCTTTGGGGTCGACTGACCAAGGGGGTGACTTGGCTAATGCCAGCCACATGAGTAGACGCGACGTTTCAGCTTGAAACACGACACCAAGCAGGGTCACAGAGAATGGTAATTGGTTCGAGGCCAAACTTAAAGCGAAAGACGCCCACGAAAGGGATCCTTCAAAGTAACTATATGTAACCATAATTTTTTCAAAGATTTCTTTCAAGTTCCTTTTTTCTCTGATAAGCAGTTCTCGCACCTTTTGTACATTTTTCGAATTAATTTTTTATCATTTCCCTTTTTAATATTATAAGACGAAATCTTATCGCCAATATTGGCCCAAGATTGCGACTGTAGAAACCAAGCCTTGATTGAACAAATAGTGGCCCAAGATTCCAATATTATAAAAATATATCAGCCTAGGCTGACAGTTGACTAAATGTTGGTTCAACTATTACCGCCAATATTGGCTCAAGATTGCGACTGTAGAAGCCAATCCTCGATTGGACCAATACTGGACCAAGATTCCAATATTGTAAAAATCTATCAGCCTAGGCTGACGATTAACTAAATGTTCGACCAACTATTACCGCCAATATTGGCCCAAGATTGCGACTGTAGAAACCAATCCTCGATTGGACCAATACTGGCCCAAGATTCCAATATTATAAAAATCTAGCTGCCTAGATGGACGATTAACTAAATGTTCGACCAACTATTACCGCCAATATTGGCCCAAGATTGCGACTATAGAAGCCAAGCCTTAATTGGACCAATACTGGCCCAAGATTCCAATATTGTAAAAATCTAGCTGCCTAGACTGACGATTGACTAAATGTTGGACCAACTATTACCGCCAATATTGGCCCAAGATTGCATAATATAAAAATATAAATGCCAAGGCTGAATATTGGCCCAAAATTGCGACTGTAAAATCCAATGTTGCCAAGCCTTGAATTAGTTTCAGACTAATGTTAATTGAGACTTGGCATTGGCTTTCACATTCTCAATCTTGGCCCAATATAGGCCTGCTCCTGGCAACATTATTTCCATGATTGGTACCAGTATTACTACAAGAAAAAAATCTTTTTCTTAATTTGTTAATTTAAAAATTATATATATTTTTTTCTTCTTAAAAAAATTCTACTACAGAGAAAAACTGTTTCAATTGTTGTTCGAGTTGTTTTCCTCTCGTATTATTCGACTTTTCTTTCATCCTTTTTCCCTCTTGTCATTGTTAACCATTCGATGGAACTTCCACCTCTTTTTCTCTTTTTTATTTTACCTTCTTGGATTCTTTCTACACTTTTTTTCTCACTCTTTCACCTATTTTTTTTTCCTTTCCTTTTTTTAAAAACTCTGACTTCATTGGAGTCCCATTCTCGATTTGTATCAGTAGCAGCGATAAGGCGAGTTTCACTAGCTGAACGGACCGATGTTTCTACGTTCCCCGAGGTATTTTATCGTCGCTTGTAATAAGGTTTCCGCGTATAAGAAAGCCACCATCATTGGAGAGAGAGAGAGAGAAACGAGAGCGGGGATCCTAGGAAATCCAATCGCAATAGAGTTAAGTGTTCCTGAGTAAAACCTTGCCCATAGTGTAACCTCGATTACTCGCGAAGGATTTGTTACAAGTGTCTTATTGTCCCCAAACCCCTCAAAGACCGAAATCCGATTCGATAGCCTACAATAGTCGAGCGAGAAATTTATCTCTAAAAAAAAAATGGCTATCTAGTGAAATGTAATTATTATCCCATTTTTTTCCTAATAAAACTATAGTTTATTTGTTTTAATTTCAAACGAATTCAATTAAAATTATTTTCTATTGGAAATTAAATTAATTAAAATTGTAAATCACAATTTTTCCGGTAAATCGTTTGGAGAGAAAAGCAAAAAAAACTCACTGATCGTAGATTTCATCGGAGGATACAACATACCTTTTGGAAGCTGGTTTTATTGACTGAAACAAAAGAAGAAGAAAAATTAATCCATTACAGTAAATAACAGTTTTATTATCAAAAAGTTCCATTTTAACGATTAAATTAATTAAGACAAGACTTTAAAGTTCAAAAATGCTTTTATAAATTGTCAGAGACAATAATATTATTAATAAAAACGATAGAAAAGAGTAAAAATGATAATATTAGTAATAAATCGTCCACAGCCTCAATCGTTAGAGCGCTTGAAATAATTCATTCAACTCAGAGACGGAAGTTCGATTCCCACAGGGTGTAATTTTTTTTATAATAATAATATTAATATTATTAATTATATAATTATTATATTAATAATAGTACTGGCAATATTAATTACAGTATCAATAATATTAATAATAATAATAATAAAATATTATTAATTTTCATTTACAGATAAATAAAATTGTAAATAAATATTTCTAAATAAATTAGTTTTAACACTTCTTCTTTTCAGCAGTAAACGAAAATATTAATCTTCATTTACAGATTAGTTTTGACATTGTAAATTGATTTTAACAGTGGAATAAAATGAAATACAGCGTTTGATCGTAAGATTTTTTTTATCAATCGAGATAATAGTAAATATTTTTTTTCTTTACGTGATTATATTGATTATATATTGCATAAAATAAGTTGGATTAGCGATTTATTTTTTTTCTCTTTAAACCAACACATTTGAAATGTAATGTTAATCTTATCGAATGAACAGTGAGAGATGTTTATCGTATCTGATCATAAAGCCTCAAAATTTTCGTATATAAATCACCGATAAATAGAATTTCAATTAGTAGCAACGTCTCTTTTCACAGTGAGTACTGAAAATGTTCAATTCAATTTTTTTCTTATCTTTAATTAAATTTTCTTTATTAATTGTTTGATAAATGTTTCTTTAAATCCCAATAGTAATTTTTCTCCATTAGATTGTAATTAATTTTTTTTTCGCTTCATCTGTTTGATCTAAAATTAATTTTTTGTATTTAATTTTTTTTTCATGAGATCGTTTAATTTGTTAGTGTGTAATGTTTATTGAAAGTTGTTTTTGAAAGTTTAGTGACGACATTTTCTCTGATGACTTTGTAGATGAAGTTGGCACTCTTGCTGTTCCTGGCGACAGCTGGGACCTTAAGGGTCCATAGTGTACCCATCAACAATGATCAGTCATCATCATTAACATTACAAGACGACTTAAACGACTTTCTGGTATTGCTTCCTGATGAAGAAATTCAAAATATTGTTCTTGAATATCTCTCCAATGATGCCGATTTTCAAGAAACTTTGCAATACCTCGTCTCGAAGGACTTTACGTCATTAATTTTGGAAATTGAAGCAATGCCAGATGCCAAGGCATTCCTCAAGTATCTTCACGACGCTGGTCTGGACGTTTACAAACTCATCAATAATCTTCACGATATCCTTGGCCTTGAACATTATGTTCCACTCAGGAAGCAATTTTTCAAAGGAATTACCGGTGGACTACCGGGATTGATTAAGGACATCGAGGCCATTCTACCACTCCAAGAGATTCAGGCCCTTTATGAAAAGAAACTTCAATCATCACCAGAGTTTGCCAATCTTGTAAAACATCTCCAATCATCCGAATTTCAAAACACAGTGAACAACGTTTTTAAGAATCCAAAAGTTCAGGATTTAATAAAAAGAGCAAAAGCCAAAGGTGTCGATGTCAAAGCAATTCTTGATCTTGTTACAAAAATCCTGGGAATTAAATTTCCAGGGAATCGTTCCATTACTCTAGGAATGCAGGAAGATATTAACGATTTTCTGAGATTGATTCCAACGAAACAAATTCAAGACCTAGTTTTCGAATATTTAGCCACAGATCGTGATTTTCAGAAAACAATGGATTACATAATGTCTGAGGAATTCCACAGTTTAATTTTGGATATCGAAGCAATTCCCGAAGTGAGAATGTTCATCAAGTATTTAAATGACGTTGGATTGGATGTCTACAATGGTCTCGAGATTCTTCACGATTTCCTCGGTATCGATCATTACGTTCCATTTGCTCACAATTATGGTTTATTCAAAATTACCGGTGGACTGTCGGGTTTGATTGAAGACATCAAAGCGATGCTTCCAGTTCATGAGATTCAAGAACTCTATGAGGAAAAATTACGCACTTCAGCAGCGTTCCGTGGACTTGTTGAACAACTTAAATCGGATAAATCACAAAAAATCGTTGACATTGTATGGGCAAATGAGAAATTCATAAAACTTATTAATCGCGCCGAGGCTAAGGGAGTTGACGTGAAGGCTATTCTTCAATTGCTCACTGACATTCTTGGAATTAAATTCCCAGCAAGTCGTCAAGCACGTTCAGTGACAATGGGATTGAATGATGATTTGCAAGAATTCTTGGCCCTAGTTCCAAGGAAAGAAATCGTGGCACTTGTGATGGAATACCTAACATCTGATGCTGATTTCCAGGAAGCTGTCGAATACATAATGTCCAACGATTTCAAAAAACTGGTTCTAGAAATCGAAGCCATCCCAGACGTGAAATTGTTCATCAAATACCTAAGTGATGCTGGTTTGGATGTTTACAGTCTTATAAACCAACTCCACGATTTCTTGGGTCTGGACCATATGAATCCTTTCGCATTTGACGAAGATGAGAGTTATGAGATCTATGGAATTACAGGAGGACTTCCGGGATTGATTGCGGATGTTAAGAAAATTTTACCAGTTGATAAGATCCAAGCTCTCTACAAACAGAAATTAGAATCATCACCCGAATTCGCAGCTTTGATCAAACGTCTTGGTTCACCCGAGTTCCAAAAGATTGTTGACACCGTTTGGGGTAATCCAACACTCCAGGAATTGATCAAGAGGGCAGAAGCCAAAGGAGTCGATGTCAAGGCTATTCTTAAGCTGATCACCGAAATTCTTGGTATCCATTTCCCATCGGGACGTTACTTTTCATCAACCCTGGGTCTCAATGATGATCTCCAAGAATTTTTGGCCCTAGTTCCAAGGAAAGAAATCGAAGCACTTGTGATGGAATACCTAACATCTGATGCCGATTTCCAAGAAGCTGTCGAATACATGCTCTCTAAAGATTTCAAGAAACTGGTTCAAGAAATCGAAGCCATCCCAGACGTGAAATTGTTCATCAAATACCTAAGTGATGCTGGTTTGGATGTTTACAGTCTTATAAACCAACTCCACGATCTTCTCGGATTGGATCACATCACTCCATTGAGAATCACCTTCGGAGCGTACAAAATTACAGGAGGACTTCCGGGATTGATTGCGGATGTTAAGAAAATTTTACCTGTTGATAAGATCCAAGCTCTCTACAAACAGAAATTGGAATCATCACCCGAATTCGCAGCTTTGATCAAACGTCTTGGTTCACCCGAGTTCCAAAAGATTGTCAACACCGTTTGGGGTAATTCAACACTCCAGGAATTGATCAAGAAGGCAGAAGCGAAAGGCGTTGACGTCAAGGCAATTCTCAAATTGATCACCGAAATTCTTGGTATCCACTTCCCGGGCTCTCGTTCTCAATACCAATCACCAATTTTTGTCAGGTATGAAACAAATCTCAATGATGATTTAAACGACCTTATGGCATTGATTCCAATGAATGATGTTTTAGAAGTTGCCTTGGAGTACGTGACTGTTGATAAAGACTTCCAGATCTTTGTAGAGTATCTCCAATCCGCTTACTTTGGAGGCCTAATCACCGACATTGAGAACATTGCCGGAGTTCCAAAATTTCTCCAATATCTCCATAAATCCGGACTCGATGTCTACACATTTTTGAACAAACTCCATCGTATTTGGAATCTTGATCCAATTTCACCTCCATCAAGTTTAAATTTCATTCAAATCACCGGTGGACTTCCTGGATTCATTAACGACATCATTGCCGTACTTCCAGTGGATAAAATCAAAAAAGTCTACAACGAAAAATTAGAAAATTCAGCAGCTTTAAAAGATCTTTTGAAACAAATTCAAAAGCCCGAATTTCAAAAAATGGTTGACACACTCATGATCAATGAACGACTCAACGATTTGATGACGAAAGTTGAACAAAAAGGTGTCAATGTGAATGTAATTTTAAAAGCCATTAGTAAACTTCTTGGCATTCGTTTGCCATCCAGACCAAGATCATCAATGTTCGTCAACGATGCCCTCATGAAGGATTTACACGATTTTACCAAACTCGTGCCAAAGAAGAAAATCAGTAAAATTGTCATTAATTACGCCCTTGTTGATAAGCATTTCAAGAAAGTCATTAAGTACATGAGATCTAATGATTTTCATAAATTAATTCACAATGTTGAAGCCACGCAGGAAATGAAACAATTCCTTGAATATCTAAATACGATTGGATTAGATGTTTATAAGTGGATGAAAGTTTTACATAAAATTCTCGGCATGGAGAAGGAGAAAATAAAATTTTACACAACACCAGAGAAAATAAGTGGTGGTATTAATGGTCTTATCAAAGATATCAAAGCTGTTTTACCTGTTAAAGAACTTTCCGTACTTTATGACAAAAAACTCAAAGACTCGCCAGTATTCGCTGAATTTGTCGAACGACTTCGATCACAAGAATTGCAAAATCTTATAAACGCTTTGGCGAAAATTGACGAAGTCGAGAGAGTGTTAAAAAAATTGGAAGCATTGGACGTTGACGTTAATGGAATTCTTCAACTTTTGTCTAAATATTTTGGTATTAAATTCCCACCAAGACCGGGACATTATTTTTAATTTTTCTCCTAATCACTAAATGATTGATATTTTATTTCTGTAAATGTCTATTACCTGGTTTTTGTAATATTTTCATTCCCCTGTCATTTACTATTAAAATACTCATTCGCTGTTTATAAATTATTATTTAAATAAAATTATTTAACATAAGTACAAAACGTTATTAATTTCCAACGCGTAGGTTTATTTTCTTGAAATTTTCGAACGAGACATCAACTAATTTAATTAAGTTAATTAATAATAATTAAAAAAAATATTAATACCAATTGAAATGATTGATTATCAATTCATATAATAATTTTAATGGTTTAAAAATTAAAATAATCGATTTTAATCGATAACCCTTGTGCTTAACTTCAAATAATTGACAATTTTTTGACAATGTAGAATTTTCAAATTAGTAATTTGTTCCATCGAATTATGGGAGGTAGTCGTATGAAAACATAAAAACCAAAATCAATAAATTTCAGTTAATGAATTTCAAAATAGCAAGCAAAAAAGTTTAATCAAAATGCAAGAGACAAATATAACCTAAAGGTATTTTTAAATTAAAAAAACAACCTCAAATTAAATTTCGAAAATGTAGACACAAATTTTGTGAGTCAAAAATATTAATTATTATCAGTTATAAAAATTTCAAGTATTGCAGAATAAAATTTTTGCCCTATAAACTTGGACAGAACTATTTTTAATTACTATTACAATTTTTTTAAAATTCTTTTAGTAAAATACAACTAAGTGATAAATTCAAACAATATTATTTTTAATTCAACAATCTTTAGTTGAATTATTACAAATTAAATTATAAATATAAAATATAAACATAAATAATAAAAGTATTGATAAAAAATGTTTAAAATATAAAATATAAATTAAAAAAATTATAAAGCAGAAAATAAGCATATAATTCTACTTTTCTTGAGAAAAAAGTTCCCAATGTTTTCTATGAATTCTTATTATTAGATTTCAGGCATCAAAATGGAAAGAAATTGCAAAAGAAAAATGACCTACTTACAAAAAAAGACTAATTTCGAAAAATAGTAATTAAAGAACATAAGATGAGAATTATTCGAATATTCCACAGTAATGAAAAAAAATTATGATTTGCAAAAAAAAGAAATGAATGGAGCAATAGTCGTATTGGGAGTCATGACAGCAATTTCTATCATAATAATAGGTTTATCAATCTTTCGAAATGCATCGCAATCAAATAATTTATCAGAACTAGAAATATTATATCTCTATCAGAACAATAGAAACTTGGAGGAAGATTTAAACGACATTCTCGCATTAATTCCACTAGATGAGGTTAAACGAATCATTCACAGTTATGCGTCACACGACAAGCAAATTAATGAGACAATTATATTCATTAATGACATGAAATCATTTATTCTAATGGAATTGCAAAAATTGCCCAATATTGAATTTTTCCCTCAAGTCTTGCAAGAAAATGGATTAAAGATAAATTATTGGAGAAAGGAAATAGAGGAATTTTGGAATAATATTCCATCGTATGAGAATGGAATAAATAATGATTCATATGGTGGTCTTACGTCAATGATTAATTCAATTTTGCGAAAAATAAACATCAACGAATTACACGTACTTCTTTGTTCAAAAGTAATAGAATCGAGAAGCTTTCGACATTTTCTCCTTCTACTTATGTCACAGGAATTTGATGAGCTTTGTCACGAAATTGAAGAAAGTCGCGAGCTTCAAAGAATTTTTCATTGGGCAAAAGAGGCCGATATTGAAGTTATATTCGCCATTGAATTACTCACACACTTTCACTCCTATTTGACGACAAAACTTTTTATCGATAATTTTCTAATCACTTGATTTTCAATAAAATTCAATAAAATTTGTAACAAGAAAAAAATTTTTGCAATAAAATATTTCCACACAAACTACTTTTATTATAATAAATTAAGTTTTCATTTTTAACTAATTGTCATACTCGTCTTCGCAGCGTTTCTTTTTCCGCAATATAAATAAAAAATAAATAAAACTCTTCTTGAATACTTTCTTTAAAAACTGTAATATTTTTTTCATTAAATTTTTTTTTTGTAATTATATTATTATTATTATATTACATACGAAAATATGATTGGTATTTTTAGCAAATTTCACAATTATTAACATTCGTTAAAAACAAATTGAAGAAAAGAAAATGAAAATGAAAATAATTTCTTGAGAGCGATAGAGAAAAAAAAGGAGAGGAAAATTTGCCAAGTTGAGTGTAATTGTGATTGTGTAAAATTAATAAAATTTTCGAGAAATAGAGGAACGATGGAAGCTATTGTCCCATATGGGG